>PISX010003487.1:0-62199 GCA_004024625.1 Mellivora capensis | reverse complement strand
CAAAAATTTAAAGAAGAATTAAGCTATTCTCCTGAAACTGTTCCAAAAAATAGAAATGGAAGGAAAACTTCCAAACTCATTTTATGAGGCCAGCATCACCTTGATCCCAAAACCAGGTTAAGGATACCATCAAAAAAGAGAATTACAGACCAATATCCTTGAGGAACACAGATGCGAAAATCCTCACCAAAATACTAGCCAATAGGATTCAAAAGTACATTAAAAGGATTATTCACCACAACCAAGTGGGATTTATTCCAGGGCTGCAAGGTTGGTTCAACATCCGCAAATCAATCAATGTGATACAACACATTAATAAAAGAAAGAACAAGAACCACATGATACTCTCAGTAGATGCTGAAAAAGCATTTGACAAAGTACAGCATCCCTTCTTGATCAAAACTCTTCAAAATGTAGGGATAGAGGGTGCATACCTCAATATTATCAAAGCCATATATGAAAAGCCCACCGCAAATATCATTCTCAATGGTGAAAAACTGAAAGCTTTTCTGCTATGGTCAGGAACACGGCAGGGATGTCCGTTATCACCACTGCTATTCAACATAGTACTAGAAGTCCTAGCCTCAGCAATCAGGCAACAAAAAGAAATTAAAGGCATCCAAATTGGCAAAGAAGAAGTCTATCACTCTTTGCAGATGATATATACTTTATGTGGAAAACCCAAAGGCTCCACTCCAAAACTGCTAGAACTTGTACAGGAATTCAGTAAAGTGTCAGGATATAAAATCAATGCACAGAAATCAAGTGCATTTCTCTACACCAACAACAAGACAAAAGAAAGAGAAATTAAGGAGTCAATCCCATTTACACTTGCACCCAAAACCATAAGATACCTAGGAATAAACCTAACCAAAGAGGCAAATAATCTATACTCAGAAAACTATAAAGTACTCATGAAAGAAATTGAGAAGACACAAGGAAATGGAAAAATATTCCATGCTCCTGGATTGGAAGAATAAATATTGTGAAAATGTCTATGCTACCTAAAGTAATCTGCACATTTAGTGCAATCCCTATCAAAATCCCATCCAATTTTTTTCAAAGAAATCGAACAAATAATCCTAAAGTTTATATGGAACCAAAGAAGACCTCGAATAGCCAAAGGAATATTGAAAAAGAAAGCCACTTTGGTGGCATCACAATTCCAGACTTCAAGCTCTATTACAAAGCTGTCATCATCAAGACAGTATGGTACTGGCACAAAAACAGACACATAGATCAATGGGACAGAATAGAGATCCCAGAAATAGACCCTCAACTCTATGGTCAACTAATCTTTGACAAAGCAGGAAAGAATGTGCAATGGAAAAAAGACAGCCTTTTCAACAAATGGTGTTGGGAAAATTGGACAGCCACTTGCAGAAAAATGAAATTGGACCATTTCCTTACACCACACATGAAAATAGATTCAAAATGGATGAAGGACCTCAATGTGAGAAAGGAATCCATCAAAATCCTTGAGGAGAACACAGGCAGCAACCTCTTCGACCTCAGCCACAGCAACTTCTTCCTGGGAACATCGCTAAAGGCAAGGGAAACAAGGGCAAAAATGAACTATTGGGATTTCATCAAGATCAAAAGCTTTTGCACATCAAGGGAAACAGATAACAAAACCAAAAGACAACTGACAGAATGGAGAAGATATTTGTAAATGACATATCAGATAAAGGGCTAATATCCAAAATCTATAAAGAGCGTAGCAAACTCAATACCCAGAGAACAAATAATCCAATCAAGAAATGGGCAGAGGACAGGAACAGACATTTCTGCAAAGAAGACAACCAGATGGCCAACAGACACATGAAAAAGTGCTCCACATCACTCGGCATCAGGGAAATACAAATCAAAGCCCCAATGAGATACCACCTTACACCATTCAGAATGGCTAAAATTAACAAGTCAGGAAATGACAGATGCTGGCAAGGATGTGGAGAAAGGGGAACCCTCCTACACTGTTGGTGGGAATGCAAGCTGGTGCAGCCACTCTGGAAAACAGCATGGAGGTTCCTCAAAAAGTTGAAAATAGAGCTACTCTATGACCCAGAAATTGCACTACTGGTTATTTACCCTAAAGATACAAACGTAGTGATCCGAAGGGGCACATGCACCCGAATGTTTATAGCAGCAATGTCTACAATAGCCAAACTATGGAAAGAATCTAGATATCCATCAACAGATGAATGGATAAAGAAGAAGTGGTATATATATACAATGGAATACTATGAAGCCATCAAAAGAAATGAAATCTTGCCATTTGTGACGATGTGGCTGGAACTAGAGGGTATTATGCTTTGCAAAATAAGTCAATCAGAGAAAGACAACTATCATATGATCTCCCGGATATGAAGAAGTGGAGATGCAACGTGGGGGGTTTGGGAGGTAGGAAAAAAATAAATGAAACGAGATGTAATTGGAGGGAGACAAACCATAAGTGCCTCTTAATCTCACAAAAGAAACTGAGGGTTGCTGGGGGTCGGGGGATCGGGAGAGGGAGGTGTGGTTATGGACATTGGGTAGGGTATGTGCTATGGTGAGTGCAGTGAAGTGTGTAAACCTGGCGATTCACAGACCTTTACCCCTGGGGATAAACATATGTTTATAAAAAAATTTAAAAAATTAATTAAAAAAATATATATATTGTTTAAAATTTTAAAAAATAATCAATGACATTAAACATACATTGATTTATAAATGTGTCTTCCTTTTTAAGTAAGAAAAATGTAGGCATCATTTTTTGATGAATCATTACCTAGAAGAGCAATGTTAATTATATAGTACTAGAAACTCTGCTCCTTTGTTTAGTTTAGAAATTAAGAAAAACATAAAATTCATGGAGTTGATCATTATCCAAATATCCTAATGAGATGCTTCAACAGAATTGAAATATTTGAGATTCTAAATTATTGGAGAAATACAGATATTCTTAAATTACTGCATCATATTTCAAAGTGAGGTTACTTAGTTTGCTCTTTGGTGTTTAAATACAGAGGTCATGGGGCGCCTGGGTGGCTCAGTGGGTTAAGCCGCTGCTTTCAGCTCAGGTCCTGATCTCAGGGTCCTGGGATTGAGCCCCGCATTGGGCTCTCTGCTCAGCGGGGAGCCTGCTTCCCCCTCTCTCTCTGCCTGCCTCTCTGCCTACTTGTGATCTCTCTCTCTAATAAATAAATAAAATCTTTAAAAAATTAAATAAAAAAATAAATACAGAGGTCATGACTTGTAAGCAGAAAACTACTGTTTTTTGAAAAAAAATGCAATATAAAATAAAGTAAAAATAATATACATTACCAGCAGCCTAAGAACCATTTTTGGAGTAGATAACATATTTTCATTTTGACCTTTCCAGGCTAAACAAAGCATGCATTATTTGAAATTCTTCTTAGATATATACACATTTGATTTAAAAGCAATAGAAAAAAAAAGACAAAACAAAGGCTCTCTTTTCCTTTTTTGTCACTTTGAAATGTGAGTCATCGAAACTACTATAACAGTGGAAACTTCTGAATATACTAATCTGAAATGAATCTATTAGTTTCTTACTTATATGAGACTTTTTAAGGAAAAGCAATATATTTCAAAGGAATTTAGTATTTTATAATGCTGGGTATATTAAAATTCAAATGATATAACATTAATTAAATTAAATGACTATAATAGTTAATAATATCAAAACAAATATGCATTATGTAGGATGTTACATTTTAAAATACTAGCATATTAGATTTATAATAACATATAGATTAATTTGAGAAAAATTAATTTCTGCTGTATTACCAAATAAAAAAATGTATGAGCTCTGTAACTAAAATCAATTTACCATGTCTTTGCTTTACCAGACTTACTCATTTTTAGTAATACCAGATGACGAATTATATATTATCCCTTTGCTATGATTTCCTTTGAGACCTTAAAACTTACAGGTTATCTGCAATAATGCCATATTAGTCTGTTATCAGAAAAGAAGGCATTTCATAAAAGTAAATTTTCTGGGTAATGGAATTTTGCTAAATATAACCACCAAGGTATTACCAATTATTTTTATGAAAATCTTTTTTCTAAAACACTAATTTTCTATGACTTTAAAAAAAGTACTCTGATTATACAATTAAATTCTATTTCATGACTATGTTATTGGTTTTTTAAAAAAAGATTTTGTTTATTTGAGAGAGAGAAGGGGAAGAGCAGAGGGAGGTGAACAAGCAGACTCCTGATGTGGAACTCGAGCTCCTGACCCCAGATCATGACCTGAGCAGAAATCAAGAGTCTGACGCTTAACCAACTTAGTCATCCAGTCACCCCTGATTTGCTTTCTTTAAGCTTTTATTTAAATTCCAGCTAGGTAGCATACCGTGTAATATTACTTTCAGGTGTACAATATAATGATTCAACACTTCCATACAGCCCTCAGTGCTCATCACAAGGGCACTCCTTAATCCCCATCACCTGTCTCACTCATCCCCTGCCCCCACCTCATGACTTTGTTATTTAATTATCACTGCTTATAAACTTTGCTAGAAGGTGTGTGTGTGTGTATGTGTGTGTGTGTGTGTGTGTGTGTTGCAGTATGAAAGACTAGACTTAAACATGCTTTGGTGATTTTATTATTCTTGAGCCTACTTTCTTCTATCCAACTATGGCTGGCACAGTTCTAGCTTCTGTGATAATGACTTCTGTTCATGTTAAATTGAGCTTTTTCCAATATTCTGCCTTTAAAATGGTCCATACTTGGGAGTCAAATAAAACTCATGCTTAATACTGCACATATATCAAGTTAACATCTCTGGATTCTAACTGTTGAAGGAAATTTCTATTATCACAAAAAATATACATTTTTAGTAAACAGGCAATCTGTTAGCTTGTTCAGATGTTAAAAATAATTTTCTATTTTGCTGTTTTTAATAAATATAAATATAATTAATATATAAATATATAAAAATATAAAATAAATTTCTATTTTGGGGTTCTTGCCTCTATTCTAAGTTACTGATATAAAATCTCAAGATAATGAGGTATTTGTATATATGTATTTTAGTCACTGTTACTATGTAAGGCAACTATGCAGAAGCAGAAATTATTGTACAAATAAATATTTGCACACAAGTTAAACCTCTCATTTCAGTTACTATTGGTGTTGTTAAAGAAGTGTGATGATTCTTACGGGACAAATCTGTCATTTTGAAGTTTCAAGATCCTAAAAGGATGATGCACTTGAAGTAGAAAATAATAAAGGCAGGTGAACTGAACCAACAAGTATAGAAATGGCAAACACATGATAAGGAAAAACCTGCTTAAACTCACAGGCAGATGACATGTGACTGTTTTGGTCAATAAGATGAAAGCAGAGATCTAATAAGGATTCTGGGAAATTTTCTGCTTTTCTGATAAAAGAAATAGACTTGACTGTCACTGTCCCCTTCCCCTTCATCCTACCTTGTGCATTGATCTACTATCTGAAGCTAGACAATCATTTTGCAACCAGGAAGGAAAAAGTAAGTTGAGGGGAATCAGGAAGATACTGTCACCGACATCATTAAGTCACTGAACCTTGAACATGTGAACTGAAGTGAATAAGTTCAGTAACTCTGTGCCCTGATTTACTGCAGACAATACTCCCAACTGATGAAAGCATTGCCTGGAGTTTGTTATAAATAGAGATAAAATGAACAAACCTTAGAAATAAATGTTAATGTGGCTTGGTAAATTGCTTTTGTTTTGATTCTTTGTGGAAATAAATTGGATATAAGCACCTGCAGCATACCATAAATTCAGTATTCTCTGATTTAGAATTGATAACATTGTAAAAGGACAGTCAGTAGTCTGAGAAGGTATGTTTAAATATCAACTATGTCATTTTCTATTTGTGTAGCTTTGGATAATCTAGATAGCCTCATGGGCCTACATTCCTCTGTGGTTACTATTTGTAACTATGTCATAATGTTGGAAACAAATTAAATGCTGTAACATATAAAACACACAGGAGAGTGTCTAGCACATAGAGTCAATGCTCAATATATTTCTTAAGGATTTTATTTATTTATTTATTTATTTATTTGAGAGAGAGGGCAGGGGGAGGGGCAGAGAGAGAGAGAGAAACCTCGAGCAGACTCCCTGCTAAGTGTGAAGCCCCACTCAGAGCTTGATTCTAGGACCCTGAGATCATGACTTGAGCCAAAATCAAGAGTCAGATGCTTAACCAACTGAGCCACCCAGGAATCCTTCAATGTTCAGTATTTTTTTTATAGTGTATTGTTAGATATATCAATTATTTTATAAACTATGTAAATTGAGTAAGTTAAAAACAAAGAGAATTTCTTTAAATCATACCACCCTTTAAAGTAAAAATTTACTGGGTTTGTTGGCGTTTATTAGGTGTTTATTGAGTATCTTTAAGTCCATCAGTTGCTGGTTATACAGAAATAATTAGAACATAATTCAGGAGATGTGGAATATCAGAGAAGATGAAAATGAAAACAAAGCATATTAAACATGAAAATACAAGTATGGACTAAGTACAGAAGGAGTAAAGAGAGAAGTATACTTAACTTTTCTATACATACTAGGGGAGGGGTATCAGATATTTTCACTGAATAGTAAAGGAAACTTAGGATAGAGGAATAAAGGAGAAAATGTCATTTCAGACAGAGGGTGAGAATATACAGAGGTAAAGAGATATACCACATGGTGGTGTGTTCTGGAAAATAGAATCGTTTATGCATGGCTGTATCAGAGGCTTATGTGGAGAAGTGGCAAGGATGAAAGAGAACGTATTCCCGGAATCAGATTAGGAAAGTCCTTGTATAGCTCTCAAAGCTTAGATTTCAAATCAGCATAAAGAGTGGTTTTCAAATTATGTTTCACAGAATCCAATTATTCCACAGAAGCCTCAGGGCTGCTAGCTTATGTGTGAAAAAGAATGAACAGGTGCAGTTTTAGGATTCACTCCTCAGTTTAACAAATTTCTGCACCAAGTGGTTGTTAAGAATGTATGCGCACACATGCAGTTACATAGCTAGGTACTGGCAGATGAGTGCTTTTCAAAGTAAAGACCTGATGATCATCATCTGACATGGTTATATTTTCATAGTTTCTATGCAAAAATTTATTCTGGCAAGGGTGTGAGGGATGTTCTTGTGAAGGGTGTTACTTATCAACTTGAGAAACCAGATAATGTGGACTTGAACTAAAACCTTGAAAATGAGAATGGAGAGGAGCTGGCAGTTGTGATAGATTTAAGGGATGGAATCAATAGTTTGGAAATCCTAATACAAAGATCTTCAAAATCTTTTCTCTCAGGCCTCCTCAAATTAATTGTGAAAACTTTGATCCGTCCTTAAACATTTTTATATTGATTTCTAGTTTTTTGTTTGAAGTTTAAACAGTAACAAAGAATGGACTATCTTGCATATTTTTAACACTGGCTTTTAAAAGAAACTGTTCATTACTATAAAATGTATCTAAGGGCACCTGGGTCGCTTCGTTGGTTGAGTGTCTGCCTTTGGCTCAAGTCATGATAACAGGGTCTTGGGATCCAGTTCCTTGTGGGCTTCCTGCCTAGAGAGGGGGAGTCTGCTCTCCCTCTCCCCCTAGCCCCACCCTTGTTCTCTCTGGCTCTCTCTGTGCTTTCTTTTTCTCTCTCAAATAAATCAATAAAAAAATCTTTAAAATAATTTAAAAAAATAAAATGTATCTAGCAGAATCTAAATTCCATTGCAAGGTGATTCCAACCATTATTCACTTGAAATGAAATAAAAAATATTTTCTTTAAGTTGTAAAGTTCATTTCACTACTTTTACTCTTTGAATCTATCCTAATAAAAACTTACATATTTGAAAATTTTTTTGATTACTAGATCATGCTTTTTTCCAACCTTCCAATTTACATTGAAATTTTTAAATTCTCTTCAGTTTTGGTGGCCATAAGATTTTTAGTTATATTCTTACTTTTTTCTGTTCTATTTTACAGAATGAAAAGATATTTTGTCAAAAACCAACAAAATGTACAAAGTTGCATTATGAAGGATGAATAAGTCTAGAGGTATGAAGTACCTCTATGAAGTACAGCATGATGTACTATGAAGTACAGCATGATATAGCTCATAATATTGTATTGAATACTGGAAATTTTCTGAGAGAGTAGATTTCAGTTGCCCTATTCACACACACAAAAAAAAACACTGTTAATACAAAAAAATAAGTTCACTTAGCTTGATTAGTAATTATTTCACTATATAATGTATATCAAATCATCCTGCTGTACATTTTATATAAATTTTACTTAAAAATTAAAAAAAGGAAAAAAAGTAAATGAAAATATTTCTCCATGAGTGTAATTAAATATTTATATTTAAATTTAAACTAGTGCAAAATTAGCATTGGATATATACCTAAGAAGTTAATTTGTTTCTATACTTGTTGTGACTGCATATTACTTTGTTACTAAAAACTAATAGCCCTTTAGGATTCTGATAGTAGAGCAGAACTGTGCTCTTTTAGAGATCAAAATTTTTTTTTTGACATTGCACCAATTCTTTAATTTCTGGGCCATTTGGTTTTGGAGCAGATTCTTTTTTCATTAAAATGAGGGAATACTCAATATATTCTAATAACTTAACATTTGTTTAATACAACCTTGGAAAATATCAGACATGACAAAATAACAGCTGCATGATCATTCTAAATAAGATATATATGTTAGGACCTTTTTTTTTTTTTTAGAAAAGGACAATTTTATTTTATTTATTTTAAGCAAACAGAGAACATGAGCAGGGGGAGAGGAGCAGAAGGAGAGGAAGAACAAGAAGCAGACTTCCCACTGATAGGGAACCTGATATGGGGCTCAATCCCAGGATCCTGGAATCATGACCTGAGCTGAAGGCAAATGCTTAACTGACTGAGCCACACAGGTGCCCCATGTTAGGCCCTTCTAAATAAAAAGTAATGATTTTTAAATTTTGGTTTGAGTACCTTTCTTTTTCATGTTTTCTTCTAAGGAGAAAAGTTGGTTCCACAGGACTTTCAGGGAGAGGGGTGGGCTAATTCTTCACTTGCCATAAACCTTTCAGTTACAAGTGATCATAAGGGATTGGATGAAAGATGTAGCTTTGCTGATTTACCCACTGTGAGTCAGCCAACAGAGGAGAAGAGACTTTCAAAAGCTATTGCTAGCTCAAAGTCTCCAGTGGGTTGTCTCCTGAGAAATTCATTGCTTTAGGGTGGGAGGAAAAATAGGAAATCTGTCTATTTGATAGCTTTTTTTCCTGATGTGAGCAGGAAGCTGTCTAAAACTAAATAAAAACCACAGAGATAGAGGTGTGTAATTTATGTGAGAATAAAACTGTAATGAGCTATAGGAGCTTATGAGCTAACTATGTGTACTTTTTGAATGGCTATATTTTATACTGCTATCTTTCCTCCAAAAAAGTCATAGAAATGGTAAAATATAACTGAAGAATATTATTTGAACAGAATAAATGGAATTCTCAATAGCTGGATATAGTTCTTAAAGGCTATTTCTTTCACAAATTTAATTTGAGCAAGGAAGAATTCCTACTGGTGAAATTGATTTAATAAGCATGAATATCACCTGTGGTGAAAGATAGGTGCATGTAGCATAAAATGTAAACTAGTGAAGCAGGAAAGAATGTTTTAATAAATACTGATAATTGAGAATCATTCAAACTACAGTTGGAGTTGATAGGATTTTATACACAAGAGTTGAGCTATAGGTACAAATATCACCAGTTAGTAGCTCAAAGAACTGACGTAGAATGTGGGCTCTGTATTAATACTGCATACATTTGTTCATAAATGTTCAATTTCTACATTCAGCTCCAAAATATTCCAATCTGAAATGACATTATTTTAAAAGTATTATAGCAAAATTGCATATATTTTCACATATTTATTTTACAGAAAATATATGTTGTATTCATTGATGTTATTATCTATACTTCTTAAAATAATGCTATTAAATATCTGAAAGAATAAAACATTAGTCACATTTTCCTCTTCCTAATTAGCACCCATTCATGGGGTTTTGTGCACGTGTGTGTGTGTGTGTGTGTGTGTGTACATAAATAAATTTGATGCATGTATTCTACTTTGGTTGGTTTGTTTTTAATTCTGGATTTGATTTCAATCCTATGATAACCAAAGACACACTGCAATGTGATATTTGGCTTGTGGTAATTGTTCGTCTGAATCCTTACACTTAAATATCATTGGAGTTAACTGGAATTTTCCTTCATAAAATATTTCAACAAAAATTCCACTTGATCAAGATGTATAACCCTTTTAATGTTCTCATGAATTCTGTTTGTTAATATTTTTATGGGGAATTCCAATTAGGAATATTGGTCTATAGTTTTCTTATGGTATCTTTATCTGGCTTAGTGTCAAGATAATGCTGGCTGCATAGAATGAGTTTGTAAATGTTCACTCCTCCTTGATATTTTGGAAGAGTTTGAGGATTGTGTTACTTCTTCACGTGTTTTGTAGAGCTCTCCAGTGAAGACATCTGGTCTTGAAGTTCCTGTGTTAGGAGTTTGATTACTAATTTAATCTCTGTGCTTGTAATTGGTCTGTTTAGATGTTCTATTTCTTCCTGATTCAGTCTTTGTAAGTCATGTGCTTCTAGAATGTACCCATTTCTTCTAGGCTGTATAACTTTTTGGCATACAATTGTTCATAGAAGTCTCATGATTCGAAGCATTACTGTATTATCAGTTGTAATGTCTCCTTTTTTATTTTTAATTTGGGTATTGTCTCTTAGCCTAGCTATAGGTTTGTTAATTTTATTCTTTCAAAGAAATAGGTCTTAATTTCAATCCACCTTTCTATTGTTCTTTTGGCCTTTGTTTATTTTCACTCTGATCTATTTCACTCTGATTTATTATTTCCGTCTCTCTGCTAACTTTGCACTTAAATTAGCTCTTCTTTTTCTAGTTCCTTGAGGGATAAAATTAGGTTGTTTACTTGAGATCATTTTAATTTCTTTTTTTTTTAATTTTTATTTATTTTTTAAATTTCTTTTCAGTGTTCCAGAATTCATTGTTTATGCACCACACCCAGTGCTCCTTGCAATGCGTGCCCTCCATAATACCCACCACCAGGCTCACCCAACCTCCCATCCCCTACCCCTCCAAAACCTTCAGATTCTTTTTCATATTTCTTAATACATGCGTTTACTGATATAAATTTTCCTCTCAGAACTGATTTTGTTGCATTCCACAATATTCGACATGTTGTATTTCCATTTCCATTTGTTTTTAGATTTTTTTTAAAATTTCCCATTTGATTTCTTCTTTGATCTACTTGTTATTTAGAAACTTGTCATTTAGTTTCTACACCTCACTTTCCTCATGTTATTTCTAGTTTCATTGTGGCAAGAAAAAATAGTTGGTATGAATTCAATCTTTTAAAATTTCTACTATTTGTTTTGTATCTTATCACACAGACACATCCTGGAGACTGTTCCATGTACACTTGAGAAGACTGTATATTCTGCTATTGACAGAATGCTCTGTATATGTCATTAAGTTCATTTTCTCTTAAGTATGACTCATTTCCAATATTTCCTTCTTATTTTCTTTTTGCACCATTTATTTGTTGCTGATAGTGGAGTACTGAAGTACTATTATTGTTTTGTTGTCTATTTCTCTCTTAGTATCTGTTAGTATTTGCCCAATACATTTCAGTGCTTGGAGGTGGGAGTGATTATTTTTACAATAGTTACATATTCTTAGGTATTGGTCCCTTTATCCTTATATAATAACTTCTTTGCCTCTTGTTACCCTTTTTAGCATGAAGTTTACTTTGTCTGGTACAAGTATGGCTATAACCACCTTTCTTTTCCATTTGCTTGGAATATCATCTCTCAGCTTTTCTCTTCAAGTTTATGTGTGTCTTTGGAGCTGAAATTAGTTTCCTATAGGCAGCATATAGTTAAGTCTTTTAAAAAAAATCTATCCAGCCACTCTGTGCATTTTGATTGGTGAGTTCCATCCATTTACATTTGGCAAGAATATTAGGTAAGGATTTAATTCTGCCATTTTATCTTTTGTCTTGCAGTTATTTTGCTTTTCCATTTTTTCTTTTCCATTTGTTTCTGTCTGTCTTTGTAATTTGGTGGTTTTCTAGGGTCATTCATTCAGTCCCCCATTTTATTATGGTTTTGTGTGTCTGTTCTAGATTTCGCTTTGCGGTTACCATGAGATTTACATTAAACATGTCATAAATACAGTAGTCCTTTTTCTGCAGATAGCAAGTATCTTCATTTTCCTATAAAAGTTCCATCCTTTGACTCATTTCCTTTTATATTTTTGATATCACAAATTATATATTTTTTAAGATTTTATTATTTGACAGAGAGAGAGAGAGATCACAAGCAGGTAGAGAGGAGACAGGCAGAGAAAGAGGGGGAAGTAGGCTCCCTGCTGAGCCAAGAGCCCGATGTGGGGCTCGATTCCAGGACCCTGAGATCACGACCTGAGCCGAAGGCAGAGGCTTAACCCACTGAGCCACCCAGGCATCCCCACAAATTTCTTTTTATGCTGCGGTTTTATTACCAAGTTTTAGTAGCTATAGTCATTTTAATGTTCTTTTCCTTTAACATTTATGTCATACCTGCTCAAAATGCTATTCTTAAAAAAATAAAAAAGGAGTTACAGTTTTCTGATTCTGACTGTCTATCACCTTAATCAGAGTTTTGTGTCATTTCATCTTTTTGTTTCTTTCCTTTCAATATTTTGGAAATTGAAAGAGTTCCTTTCAATATTAATATGGTAGGTCTAGTGGTGGTGAACTCTCTCAGCCTTTGTTTTTCTGGGAAACCTTTATTTCTCCTTCATCCTGAAGGATAACTATCCCAGAATAAATATTCTTGGTTGGTAATTTTTATCTTTCAGCTTTGAATTTGTTATTACAAACAACATATAGAGATTCTATAGAGATTCTATGAAGAAATCTGCTGGTTTCTATCAGCTTTGTAAACTTGTATACCCAGTTCCTTCCTCTGATTTGGAAAGTTCTCAGTTATTTCTGTAAATACATTCTCAGCTCCCTTCTAATTGGTATATACTCATTAATACTATGTTGGCTCTTCTAAGGAAGTCTGAAAATTCTTGTAGGATTTCTTCACTTAAAAAAAATTACTCACTTAAGAGAGAGAGAGAGAGAGAGAGAGAGAGAGAGAACACCCATACGGTCACACACAGAGGGAAAGGAAAAGAGAGGAAGAAGCAGACTCCCTGCCGAGCAGAGAGCCTAACTGGGGGCTTGATCCCAGGATCCCTAGATTATAACCTCAGCAGAAGGCAGACACATAACCAACTGAACCACACATTTCTTCACTTAAAACAAAACAAAACAAAACAACAACAACAACAAAAAAAAACTAAGTAATCTCTCCTGGTCCACTTGAAACATTTCTATATTCCCGTCCTCAAGCCCACTTAATCTCTCTTCCATCTGATCTTCTCTATTTCCAGTCCTTTCTAATGTATTCTTCATCTCATTTTTTGAATTCTTCAACTTCAAAATTTGTTTGGTTCTTTCTTACGATGCCAACTCTTTGGTAAAGTACTTCTTCTACTCACTAGTTTTATTCCTCAGATCATTACTTGCCTGAGTTGTTTTTTTTTATATCTCAGAGTTTCTTCATAATAACTATTTTAAATTCTTTATTAGTTAGATCATAATATTCTGTGTTTTGGGGTTCAGTTGCTGGAAAATTGCTATTTTTCTTTTGTGGTACCGTTTTACAATGAGTTTTCATGATGTTTGATGAAAAGTGTCTCTGCCGCCACTTTTGAAATATGAAGCATCTTTCTTATTTAGCAAGAGTTTGTTTATTTTGAGTCTAAGAGTGCAACAGGTTGGTAATTAGGAGCTTTCCTTTTGTTTTCCAGGAGGTGGAGCTATAGCACAAGTTTTTGGTTTCCTCTTACCAATGCTGACTCAGCATTAAGGTTGGGAGCACCTGCATTAAAAACAAACAAACAAACAAAAACCTTGCTGGATAGAAATTATTTTTAAAGGTGGGGCAGAGTGGGGGAGGTGTGTGCTTGGTACTTGTGGGTTTGGATGTACACACAGACCGGTAGAGATATCCTCCAGTGGGGGGCTTATTTCCTGGAGTTCTGTAAGCAGTCCTTTTGCCAGAATCCTGGATCAGGCAACAAGAATGTAATCATTGGGTACTCTTTATCTTACTTCTTTCTTTTGCTTTTCCTCCTCCAAGTCACTGTGATTTCTCCTCAGAAACAACAGGTCCCTCTGCTCAGCACCAGTAGACAGGTAGACTCCCACTTCGCACCTTCACCCCGACTTCTGTCACCATTACACCTCTGTTGTGGATCCCTTGGCCTCACAAACTACTCTGAGGTCGGATCCTCTCTTTCTCACGCACAGATGGATGGATCTCTCCAGTGTCCTGGTGTGTTATGCAGAGGTGAGATTTGGCAAGGGCAGGAGAGCTGTTGTTTGTTTGTTTGCGCTTTTGGTTTAGCTATAGATATCTGATTAGTTGTAAATGGGAGAAAGTTAAAAAAAAAAAAAAAAAGGACAACTCACACTGTCCTGATGTTGACTTCACTCTCCAATACAATTATGATCCCTTAAAGATCTTTCACCTCTTGGGGAAACAGATGTTAAGGAACCCCAAAATAATATAAATTGTGAAACTGAAAGTGTAAAATTAAATATATATGAAAAACCCCTTTGTCAATGGGTACCTCAAGATTCTCAGATGGGCCTCATTTGGCCATACAACCACTAACTGTCTTTATCATCTATAGTTTTCTTGGCTAAGAGTTACTTGTATATGTTCCTTGTAAACTAGACTTTTAAAAGTTACATATCAATGGATTTTGAAGAGCAAATAGTTATGAACATTGAAAAGAAAATTATGATAGCTAATAAGAGACTTTCCATACAGTTTACTAGTTACAAAGTATGTTAAATGGGGGCAATGGTCTTGGGTCCCCTCCCTCCTTGGGAGCTTTGTATTATCACTTTGTTATAGCTTTGCTGTCCACCACTCTGGTCCACCTCTTCATTCTTCAAAGCCGTGTGACCAAGAACCATGGGCACCAAGGGAGAAAATATCCTGTAACACTTATGGGGGCTCGGCCAGGATCTCCACCATCGTTGACAACTAACCATGAATAGTGAGCAGCAAGTCTCTCTGCCTCTGTCTCTCTCCCCATTTTGTTTAAACAATGGGCACCCGTCAGCCATGTAAAAGCGATTAGCACAGTTAGCATTCTCAAGTCTCAGGTGACAGGCTCTCTGGGTTCCTTCATCACTGATTCACCAATAGAAATTGAGAATGTCCAATGGTGAGAACTCAGAACTCCTTTGAGGGCAGATCACCAGATGTGAGGGAACTAGGGGCCTGACCCATACTACCCTTTGGTGGACACCTGAAAGCTCTCGGAGGGACAGAGATCTTTACTTGCCCATCTAGACATCCAGAGAGAAACCCCTCTACTATTTTCTTTGCTGATTCATTCCCTAGGAGAATGAGTGGGAAAGACCAAGACAGCTCCCCAGACATTCTCTTGTGAGTGGTTGGGGTGGTCTCCAAGTGATCTCACTGACAGTTCCCTGTTATGAATAAAGGTCATCAGACTCCAAATGGTGGTTCACGTGAAGACTTACATAGAGGTCAAACCAGACATCTACAGGGGACCCATTGATAGATTTAAGAGGAACCTTGACTGCCACCACATCCAATGCCCCTGATCAATTGTCACCCTTCTTCCTAACAACAATTAAGGTTACCTCTTCAAAGGGGTAATGGTAAAAGGTAGTTAGAAGGCAGGCAAGCATGGATAAGTCTCCTCCCCTCCTACCCCAAGAGGAAGGCACCCTTAAAAGGATTTTACACAAACTTGGGAGGAGCCCTCTACCCTGGACTTTGGGAGTTTTGTACTATCACTCTGCTATTATCCAATAAGCCTTCCTTTGCTGCCTAAAACAAAACAAAACAAAGCATGTTATGTGGGAGATTAAAATTGTAAAATTAATCTAAATAAAATAAAAATATACAGTGAGATCAGAAGTAATATTCTGTTACACAAATAGAAATAATTAACAGAACAGGAGAAAGTAAATCAATTTTAAAGAAACAACAAATGAAATTCAAACATAAAAACACTAGACATTAAGCAATAAACTCTTGGTTCCACCTGTAAAAAGTAAAATTAGCCAGAATAGTACATAAAACTTTGTAGCAAACATCTTTCTCTAGTTTTTCTTTGACTTTGCAAAAAAAAAAAATGCTGAATTCTTTCTATATTATTGAAAATTTTAATTCTTTAGTGTCTGTCCAAAATAAATGAATGGTGTTTTTCACCATTATAAAACCATATGGATTTGGACAAATTCATCCAGGAATAACCTCTGTGAAGTAAAGAGCAGAAGGACCTTCCCCTAAGTGTTTGAAGTTTTAAAATAAGAGATCCTCACAAGAAGCAAAAGAAGATACAATGATAACTATGATTACAGTTTTCACCACAATAGAAATGGTAATCTAAAGTTAGATTAAATATTATTAAAAGTAGGGTTGTTTTATTTAGAAAAATTAATTGTTGTTTATTTTACTTTGGCTCAAAGTAAAATCCATAACCTGTATAGTATTGTTATTTCCTTGAAAAATAAATACCAAAAATATGCAAAAAATATTCTGTTACTAAGTAACTTAAGAGAAGTGCTATTAAGTTTGCTGTCACTTTTCTTTAGCATAACACTAATACTTCAGCTATTTCTATGTTATGATTTGCTTCCTTATATCCTTTGAATATTACTTTTTATTTTTTACTTTTTAAGACCATGGATTGGTGGTACAAAGTCTGTATTAAAATAGTAGATTATCAGGAATCTTAATTGTAAGGTGAGCAAAATTGATTTTAGACCCAGGTCACTAATTGTGATGTTGGTGACAAAGTGAGTGAGCAGGGCATAGAAAAAATGCCAATACCAGATTGAGGAAAAGACTGATGTGTTCCAAGTCTTGGTCCTTAAAGCTGCTAACTTGAAGGATTCTGCCAGTTCACAGGAAATAAGGCTATAGCAATACTGTCACCGGGATGGGGCTTATTAGGGACAGCTTGTGAATAAGAACAGCTGCACAAATTATAGAAGTTTGATATTCTGTATCTTTGCAAGATGCATGCAAACTGGAAACAGTAAATGGAAATATTGGGTGTATCAAAAAACTTTTAATATGTTTTATTTTAGGTTAAGAAGTTTTAATCCTAATGAAGAATCCAAAATAAAACAACATAGAAAACCGATACAACTAACATATGTACTGGGTTGAATAGTGTCTACCCCAAAAGAGGTACGTCCATCTGGAACCTCAGAATATTATTTTATTTGGAACAAGGTTATTAGCAGATACAACTGAGATCACTCTAGATTACAATGAACCTAAATTCAATGCTGTGTTTTGATAAGAGACAACAGGAAAGACACAGAGAAGAAGACCATGTAAAGACAGAGGCAGAGAGGAAACTTATCCTACCACAAGCCAAGAAATGCCAATAGCCACCAGAGGCTAGAAGAGGCACAGAGAGTTTGTCTCTTAGAGGTTCCAGAAGGAGTGCAACCCTGCTAACACTTTAATTTCAGATGTCCAACCTCCAGAACCAAGAGATGGTAAATTTCTGTTGCTTAAGCCACTAAGTCTGTGGTAAATTGTAATAGCAACCCTAGGAAACTAACACACAATATAAAAGTATGAAATATCCCATAACATTACAGTTAATAATTAAGGGCAAATAAATTATATCATGTGCCTTCCATCCCAGAATAAAATGTACTCAAAATAATAGGGAAAAAAACCCAGAAAATACTTGAACTTGAAAACATATTTTTAAATAAATTATTGTAGAATTGTGTCAAATTAAATTGCTTCTATTTAGAGTGGGCCTTTAATGGCTGTTGTGTATATAGAAATATATTATTTATTCCATGCCCTAGGTAAGGAATGATGGGGTTTTCATTTTGGTTTTTGCTGGTTGCTTTTTTGTTTTTTTGTTTTTTAATATTTGGTACTCGTGGAAGCATTCAGAGAAAAACTGTCTATTTTATATACAACTATCCATTAACCAACATGACTCGATATGTCAGTCTCTCTCTCTCTCTCTCTCTCTCTCTCTCAAGTAATAACTTTCTTCATAAAACAATCACATCTTAGGCTCCTATTTAGATCATATTAATGCACTGGATGGATAATCTAAAAATATCTCCTATGGCTGGTCCAGCCCTATAGTACGTTTCTCCTTACATCACATATGATAGACTCCTTTGTTCATTTTATCCAAGTCACATTGGTTCCTTCACTGTTCCTTGAGCAGACAAGACACATTCTTTCCCAGGCTGTTCCTTTTTAGAAGGCTCTTCAGGTAGACAACTTGCCCTCCATTCTACCTCATTTAAACTCTTGATTAAATATTGCTTATTTAAAATTTAAAATTCAAACCCCTTCTCTTCTGTACCTCCTTTTTTTATGCTAGTTTCATTTCCATCTTACTGCTTTTTGATATGTGATATATAATTTACTTCAATGGTCATTATATGCATACTCTCCCACTGAAATGCAACCTGCATGAGTGTTGGCATTTTGTTTTATTAAATACTGTTTTTTCAATGCTTAAAACAGCATTTGGCACATAGTAGGCCATCTAAATACTACTTGAGAGAATGAATAAAGTTTTACTCTAAAGTCAATTCCTGAGCTATGCTTCATGTGTTTTTAATATCAGAATGCATATATCCAGTTCAACCAAAACAATCAATGGCTGTGCTCTTGGATATAACACATGTATATGTGCTAAATGTAGCTTATTGACCCTCATATCCTAATTTTTCCCTAGTATGGTCTCTCTCTTGCCATCTCAGCAAGATTTTGATTATTATTCATTAACAGGAGGTTCTTATGTAATATTTAGAAGACTGATAATGATGAGAAAGCATTACCCTTCAGTAGCATTTACAGACATGTACAGGGAGGGTGTATAGTTTCCATTTACTTCCAAGGCACTACCTGTTTCAGTACCAAAGAAGACAGCTGACATCATTGCCAGTTTCTGCAACTCTTCTAATTTTTGATTTCTTAATCTCTAGCTACAGCTTTTTTTTTCACTCACCCTCTCTCAAACTTTTCACAATATCAAAAGTCCATAAAATAATTTACTTCTATGGTCTTGTAACATTTATGGAAATACCACCACACAATAAATGCCAGTTTTACCTTCTTTTCACATGCTCTTGTACAATGAAATTGAATGAAGAATAAACAAAACCATGCTGACTGATAATAGTACAAAATAATGATCTTGAACCTCACATATACCAGTAATTCTGCCAGGGTATCAGAGTATATTTCCTCTCTCATATTCCTAGATAATGGTTTTACCTTCTTATCAAGAAGAATAGCTGATGACCTTGGTTTCCTCTTCACTGAAATACTTAATTCAAAGGAAAACTGGTGCTCATCACCACTTATACTGTCCTACCAACAATACCTTCCATTTTGCCTATAACCAAATTAGAAATATCCTGTGCCCTATGTAGACACAATCCTTTCCTTTATGGGCTCTCCTCTACTCAAGGATGTAATTCCAGAAATTCTCCCCTCCCTCATCTATATTTTAATTTTTTTTGTTTCTACCCATACTTTGCATATAAACAGTGATATTATATCTACCTTGAAAAATATTCTCTTGTCCTACAACATCCTTAGATACATACAGATATCTTTGCTTCTCTAGTAAAACAGAAACAAACAAAAACAAGCAAAAATTCACCTCCTTGAAAAGTGGTTTACATCTGCTATCTCAATTTGCTCTTGTGAACTTTTTCTTTTTTTTTTTTAAGATTTATTTATTTGACAGACAGAGATCACAGGTAGGCAGAGAGGCAGGCAGAGAGAGAGGAGGAAGCAGGCTCCCCACTGAGCAGAGAGCCTGATGCGGGGCTCTATTCCAGGACCCCGGGATCATGACCTGAGCCGAAGATAGAGGCTTTAACCCACTGAGCCACCCAGGTGCCCCTGAATTTTTTTCTTAAACCTAGTTTGATTAGATTTTTGTCTCCTACACCTAATGATAGTTGCTCTTATCCTAAACCATGACATCCACACTGTTTTGCATTTTTTTAAGATTTATTTATTTGAGAGAGAGAGAGAGAGGGAGGTAAAGAGCAAGCAAGAGCACACAAGGGGAGGAGGGGCAGAGGGAGAGGGAGAAAGAATCTTCAAGCACAGAGCACTGGGCATGGAGTCCATTGTGGGGCTCAATCTCACAAACCTGAGATCATGACCTGAGCTGAAATCAAGAGTGGGACATTCAACCAACTGAACCACCCAGGCACCCTGACATCCATATTGTTAAATCCAGTGGTCAGTTCTCAGCCTTTACCTTTCCTGACTATTAGAGCATTTAAAGGAGATGATCTCTCCTTCTTTCTCTCTCTCTTTTTTATTTTATTTCCAAGATATTAAACTTTTAGTTTCTGTCTTCTACGATGACACCTTCTTAGTTTTCTTTTCTGGTTCATTTCCTTCTCTATTCATTAAAGTTTGAAAACTCAGAGGACAATCCTTATAACTCTTTCTTAATATCTATACTTGCTCTATTGGTAATCTCATTCTATCTCAGGTCTTTAAATGCTATCTGTATGCTATTAACTCCTCTATTTTATCTCTAGCCAAGGCCTCTCATCCAATCTCTACATCCACATATTTGAATGATTGCTCAACAATTTCACTTTAAAATCAAATAGAGAACTCAATACCAGCATGTCTCAAACTGGAGTCCCATCTTCCCACACAATCTCCATGTATATCTTTTCTTCTGTCACTTTATGGCAATTCAAACTTCTAGACAAAAATCCTTTGAGTTATTCTTAACTATTCCCTTAATCTTAAAATGAATCTACCAGAAAATCCTATAGACTCTACCTTCCAAATATATTTGGAATCCAACCACTCATCACTTTATCCTGATCAAGACACTATAGTGTCTAATCTGAATTACTACCATTGCCACCTGATATTTTTTTCTCATTCTTGCCTTCTTTCCCCACAGTCTAACTTACCTTGCCTGAAACTTTAAAAACCCATGTTAACTGTGTTCAGCACTCTTCAGTGGCTTCATACTTCACTTTAAGTGGGATCTAAAATCCTTACAATTTTCTTAATCTCCCACATTTTATGAACTCAAACTTCCATAAGCATCTGATGTTATTTATCCAACACCACCATCAGCACCCACCACACAAACACAACTTCCTTCCTGTTGTTTGAATATGTCTGGTGCACCCAGGTCTTAGATTTTAAACAACTGTTCTCTCTTTGAGTACTCTTCTCCTAATATCTTCTTGTTCAATTCCCTCACTTCCTTCAAGGTTTGCTCAGATCTCTCAGTGTTCAGTGAAGAACACCCTATTTGCCCTAATTAACACTGCAACACCCTCTGCCTGCTTATCTTACTCTATTTTTTTTGTATCACTTATCACCTTTCACATATAATGTAGTTCAATTATTGTTCATGTTTCCCTATTTTTATGTTTTACCTGCTAGAACGCAGAATCCAAAAACACTGTAATATTTTCCTTGCACATACATTGATGTATAAAAAACACATAGCATAGTACCTGACCTACTGTAACTACCGAATAAACACTTTTTCTAAAAAGATTTTATTTATTTATCTGAGAGAGAGAAAAAGAGTGAGTGAGCATGTGAGGTGAGGTCAGAGGGAGAAGAAGACCCCTGCGCTGAGCAGGGAGCCCAGTGTGGGACTAGATATGGGGACTCCAGGATCATGACCTGAGCTGAAGGCCGTCGCTTGGCCAACTGAGCCACCCAAGTGCCCCTGAATAAACACTTTTGAATAAGTAAACCTAAATAAATAAATAAAACTTCCCTAATCCCTGCAGGAGAGTCAGAACCCAAGCTTATAAATACTAATTGGAGTACTTTCTGAATACTAGCCTCGTAAATGAGGATGGTAAATAAATGAACAAGATATTTACCTCCAAGCTGCTAATGACATAATAACATCCACATCCATAAAATTAAAAACTCTATTTCAGGGTAAAATGTTAACAGGAGGTAATAGAGCTACAAAACTTTAGTTAGAAATGGAACCAGAGGTATTCCATATTAAGGGTGTAACATAGACTAAGAATCTAAGGCAAAGACTATCTGTCATGGCTGATATATTTGTCAAGATCATTAATTTAGTGTATCTACAGTGGGACAGAAACTAGGCTGGACTCTGGAGAAGTGCAGATGAATACTACTGGGTTAATGTTTTTGATATTGTGACAACATTTCACCTAGTATCCTAAGTATGTATTATGACATTGACAGCATTTAATTTTCTTCTCTTGAAATTGTATATACTACATAGTCATGAATAACTGAGACTTTCAGGAAGGCTGTAATACAAGAGTACTTAGATTTTATAGGCACAAACCAAACATACACAAGATGTTATCCTTCAAGATAGAACTCCCACATGTTAATCCAGAAGATATATTGCTGTATTTCAGTGAAGTGTCTGAATCTTCTATATCAGTGTTGAATGAATTGAATTTGACATGCCCAAGAGGCTTACTGAGGAAGTGCACTCAAGGAAAGCAGACCATTTCACACATGACCTTACCACCCACACGAGACATAGCAGAAACACACAAGCCTGGTCTCAGCTTACCTGCTAAGATACTTACATTAGGGATATTATAACTGTGGCAATGGCTCTTTACAATCTGGGAGGCAAAAGATCACCAAGACTGTGTCAAGACTTCATAAAATTCAAAATGCAATGAGCTAAATGTTTTATTTTATGAGCCACATTTTATCTTTACCTCTACTAAGCAAAATTGATAGAAACATTACAATTAAAGGCATACACATTCCTGGTACATAGTAGGCCTTAAAGACTTGCTTATTCTGTTTCTCCCTAACAAAGCAGATATTCTAAGTTACCTCCATATATCTATCTATATCTATATCTATATCTATATCTATATCTATATCTATATCTATATCTATATACAATATGTGATTAGAAGAGTAACCATGAACTTAAGAATAGGCCTTAGGCTCATAAATGATACTATGACAGTGTGTCTCTGTTTGCCTTTCAAAAGTTATCTGTAAATTACCAACCTTACATATAATACTATTTTTCTGATTCTATCTAAAAATGCTTCTTCTGAGGGAAAAATGGGTAGTGTGGCTCATGGAAGAAAAATAACATGAAGGAAATGTCAGGTCTCAGAGCAGTAATTTGGGCTTTCTCTGCTGCTTGGCTTCCACAGGACCTTGAGCAATGCTTGGCTTCTCTGGCCCTTAATTTATCCATTTCTAAGTAAGCATAACACCACTAGCTCATAAGACTGTTGTGCGAAGACTCTAATAAAAATGCACTTTTCAAAAATGTTACATAAATGCTAAATAGAGTAAAATATGTCTCGTTTCCATTACATTTATGGGAGCTTTACGCGTGGGTTCTTCTTTAATGAAGAGCACCTCACTGAGCTTCAGCAACCTTTTCAAATACCATAGAGGCAATCCTTTTACTTATGTGAATGCAAGATATGTCTCTTATTCATACAGAGAAGCAACTTGATCATTCAATATATATTCAATATATTTTGAACAGAAATCTGTTCTAAACTGCTATTAAAGGTAAAGGATATAGAACTATATTTTGCAGAATAAAATATATTTCATATTTGAGTATAACTATCTATATTCTAATTCATTTGGTTTTTAGGGAGATTTTAGAAAATAATTAACTCTATCTTAGTGGATTTGAGTAGAAGTAAGCATAGATGTGGAGACAATGCTCTTGGTTAGATTAATTACATGCTTTCTTATTTTAATTTATTTTTATATATGTAGTTACAAGGCACCTGGGTGGCTCAGTCATTTAAGCCTCTGCCTTCAGCTCAGGTCATGATCTCAGGGTCCTGGGATTGAACCCTGCATAGGAATTTGTTAACTGGGCTATGCTTGTTGAAGTGGCATATCCACTCATACAAATGTAAAATACTTTTAATAAATGCTTTAATATTATTTACTCTGAATTAAAATCAAATTAGTGGAGTATGCCTGGGTGGCTCAGTCGGTTAAGCATCCGCATTCAGCTCAGGATCAAGCCCCACATCGAGCTCCCTGTTCACCAGGGAGTCTGCTTCTCTCTCTGCCTCTGACCACCACCCCACCACCCACACCAGCTTATGCTCTCTATCTCTTTCAAATAAATAAATAAAATCTTTTTTTAAAATTTTATTTATTTATTTGTCAGAGAGAGAGAGAGAGCAAGCACAGGCAGACAGAGTGTCAGGCAGAGGCAGAGGGAGAAGCAGGCTCCCCGCCGAGCAAGGAGCCCGATGTGGGACTCGATCCCAGGATGCTGGGATCATGACCTGAGCTGAAGGCAGCTGCCCAATGGACCGAGCCACCCAGGCATCCCTAAATAAATAAAATCTTAAAAAAATAAAATTAAATTGATGAAGTAAAGTTATAAAATACAATAATTTGAACTTTCCAAATTCCTATTGGCTGAATATAGACAGGCATTATATATACACATAACTCTCTATTTGCACACCCTATATATCCTAGAAGAATTGGTTCTAAATCAGATTATAAATATAAAAACTCAACTTATCATTATTTTTCACTAAAAAGCTAAAAAGAAAATATTGTTGGCTTCAATGATACCAAGCATGAAAAGGATGTAATTTTAACATTTTAGTGACATAATTTTTTTTTCTTATTTCTGGCAGACCCACAGACTCCTAAAGTGTTGAGACCAGAAGAGATAGTAATTTAGTAATTCTCAAAATGGACTGCTCATTTCAATTACCTCTGAAATTCAAAGCAGTAACAATACAATTTACTGGTAACTATTTTATTCTGTAGATCTGAGCTGGGCCTTTAAAAAATCAATTCCTCAATGACTCTGTTGTGTAATTCACAGATTTCTGTAACAGAAATCATTAATCCAATCAACATATTATTTAATAAAGATGAAAAGTGAGTCCCAGAAAGGTTGAGTAATTTAGCAGAACTGTACAGCTAACTGATAGAGCCAAGTCTAAAGTCTTATTATCTAGGGGCAAAGGCTGTATTACAACACTTCCCAGAGAAACAAAATATACTTCTAGGCTGAAAATTCTACAAGTTTCAGTACCATAAATAGCGTTCAGCCTTTTTCAACTCCATACTTGTGTACATGTTTGTTTGTTTGTGTGCTTTGGGTTTTACTTTTTCCCTGCATCTTATTCATTTTCCCCTAATTTTGCATCCAAGATTGCTTCTTTCAATAAACTGATTGCATCTAAGTTTAACCTTATTTTGTGTGGCATTAACACTCTTATTCTGAAAATGTTTAAAATAATCCCTGAATAAAAAAGAAGTCTCTTTATTATTTTCTAAGGAGTCTTATAGGAGCTGAACACCAGAGTGGTTGACTAAGAGGCATGATCCATATGTTGTGAATGAGGACAGAATGGTGAGATTGGAAAAATGTTCAGGTTGCAGAAAGCTATACATTTCTGGAAAGGATCCAGATGGACACATTAGTATCAGAAAGGTCTCCTGTAACTGTGGACACTGTATTGGAATTTTGTTAATAGTATATCAATTATGTTATTATTTATTCTTACCTATATCAGGAGGATGATTGTTCATTAGGCTGGCTGTCGTGTTGAACAACTATATATCCTTCAAAGTTCAGAACTTCTGTACAGTTAAAGAAATAAACATGGATGGTATCCTCAAAGATTTTCCCAGAACATTCTTAACATTAGTCTTCTAATTTTAGATTAGTCTTGCTAAACATGTATGCTGCATGTTTATATTCCTCACTATAAATTCAGAGTCATTTAATGGCAAGTAAGAAAAAAGTAAATAGATATATAACATATATATGGTTTATCATATGTATGTTCAACCTATGTATATTGTTCATCAACAAAATGTCTATACTCAGTCTAAGTCCCTTTTTTGACCACTGCATTTGCACACTATATTTAATTGCCCATTTTTTCATATTCACTCAAATGTCTAAAAAGCATTTCAAACTATTTACCAGAGTAAGGTTTTGATATGTTAATTTATGCTTCTTTTCCCTTTCACCATGAATTGGCCTACTTCCCATCCTGCCTTTCAAGCAAAAATGCACCATTACCTAAAATGAAGGATCAGACAAGCAAAAAAGACCAAAGCAATTCTGAGTTCTCTTTGAATTTTGTGTTCAGTTTGTAAAACTTGGTAATACATTTAAAGTGTGTGAGTAAAGTATAGGCAAAACACTGAAACTTTCCCAGGAAATACTATCTCCCCAAATAAAAATTGCCCTGGGTTACATATATTTCATATTTGGGTACAAAGGGAAGCATTGTGCATTCAAGATTTATATTCTAATTCATTTGACAGAAAGGAAACTGAAAGTTGGATCTTCAAGAGGCATTTGGCACTCTACTACTGCATGCCAGCCAGAGAAGTTATCAGGACACCACAGAAGAAAAGGAGGTGTGCAGAATCAGAAGGCAGAAACCATTTGATGGAGATTCCTGACTTACCTCCACGTAGACCACTCTCTCATCCCTCTCGGATAATTAATCCTATTCATTTTCAAAACTTAGTTACACTGTGACTTCTTCATAAATGCCATCTGTTAATAACCTCTCAAGTACTTTACCTTTTAGCACTTATGCTACATTTAAAATTAGAAAATGATTTGAATGATTTTATGATAATGTCTATTTTTAAGATAATGTCTTCTCCCATACTGTGAAAACTCAATGAGAGTAGGGCCTTGTAGATTATTTGTTCAGTGCCTAATGCATAGTAGGTACTCAGTAAACAATTTTTCAAAGAACAAATAAATGAATGAAATATTATCATCATAACTCACTTTGTATACTGTTTCACAGTTGCGTTGTGGATGGGCCAAATCATCTTAAGAATATACCCGTATATCTAGAAAAAATATCTTATTTTTTGTGTTCATCAATCTTGAGGGAAGCTACTGGAGGGTCTTCCTCCTGCTTCATTCTAAAATATATTAATCTCACAAAGCCAATTTCTTATGTCTACACGAGATAAAATTGGATAAAACCAAAGACAATAAAGGTTATCCCCAAACCCAATCATATAAAGTATAATCATACAAAGTATAACCCAATCATATAATGTATATTTCATATGATCTTAAAAACTCTTTTAGGGTTAGGAAATTAACTTTCCCCTGAAAACCCATAGGAACCACTTCTAAATGACCTCCGTACCAATTTATACATTCCTTGTTTCTTTAATCTTTAGAGTATCACATTCTACTACCAATCTTTTAAGAACCCTCAATTCTTAAAAACAATTCACCTCTAATAAATTTATGAAAAAATTTTCAAAATACAATATCATAACAGCTCTCTGAATAATGCAATGTATTATCACACCCACTGCCATTTTAACTATAAGGATACCAAAGTTTAATGAGGTCAAATCACATGCGCAAGACTGTACAAGATGTATGTGGTAGAGCTAGAATTTAAGCCAGTTTTACGATGTTAGATACACTTTTTCCATTTCATCATAATTCTCCCCTATAAAAAATATACTGAATGTTGGTGACTTTTAGAGCTAAGCATTGGCAATAAATAAACCATATCAACCATTGTTCATTGAGAGGCACCTGGGTGCCTTTGAGAGGCTCAGTCAGTTAAGCCTCTGCCTTCAGCTCAGGTCATGATCCCAGGGGCTTGAGACTGAGCCCTGCATCAGGCTCCCTGTTCAGCGAGGAGCCTACTTTTACCTCTCCCTCTGCCATTCCCCCCACTTGTGCTCTCTGGTTCTATTTCTCTCTCAAATAAATAAATAAATAAATAAATCTTTAAAAAATTATTCTTTGAGTTATTATATATCTGTAATTTTGTCAATAGGCTCCTATCTAACTCTATAAATACATATATAAGAGATTTTGGAGCTGAAGTTTTACATAATCTACATTAAACATCATTTAGCATGCATAAAGCAGCTGAGGTCCAAAGTGAACGTGTCCAGCCTAGCTCACTGCCACACACCTATTTGGTGGCTTAGCAGATATTAGTATTGATTTTTCTAACATGTTTCTACTATGTGTAAATATTCAAGTAATCGTGTATCTTTAAGAATCACCTAAGAGAGTGGTTCTCAACATTACTTCACCTAGGAGGTTCCTGATAAAGACACAGGCCCAGGAACAATGAATCAAACCACTGAATGAGGTCTTGGCATCAGCATTTTTATAAAGTTCCACAAGTTCATTCTAAAGTGTAGCATGGGTGGAAAATCTACCTAGTTGCCAAATGTTGTCTTGAGCATTCAAACTGCAGTTTTCTCTAGGGGTGCCTGGGTGGCTCAGTTGGCTGAGCGACTGCCTTTGGCTCAGGTCATGATCCTGGACTTCCAGGATCAAGTCCCGCATTGGGGTCCCAGCTCTATAGGGAGTCCACTTCTCTCTCTGACCTTCTCCTCTCTCATGCTCTCTCTCACACATTAAAAAAACAAAAACAAAAACAAACTGCAGTTTTCTCTATTAACTGCTGAATTCCATGTTTCTTTCACTTTCCTTCATAAATGTAATTTCATGTTTCTTTCTCATTTCCTTCATAAATGTCATTTCCTACTGTTCCTTCAGTGAGTTGAGTTTTTATGTGTGTGTGTGTTTAATCTCAACCACCTCTGTGTAAAGGAAAGCACAGTTTACTTTTCTAACATGTTGTATGTATAGGGAATAGAGGCAAAATCCTGCTTTAAGCATTTACATGAATGATTGCATGTGTATGTCTGTCTTCTGAAAATGAAACTGAAAATTACTTGAATTTAAAATCCTGTCATTCTTGCCTAATTTTTTATCTAAACTATCAGAAATATGTACATCATTATAAATTTATCAGTGAAGTAAAAGAAAGCTATTTCGTCCTGATGTGTTTACCCTACTTACCATTCTCCATCATGTTCTTTAAGGTAAGGAATTACAATGCAGTCACTTGTTTAAAATGTATATTAACTGTTATAACCAGATATATTTTTAAACTTCTCTTTTTATGGATCATTTCATTTCCATCAGTGAAATTTTGCTTTCTCCTTACTTTAGGAATGTCTGAAGGGGAAATATTAACCGAGTCATAATGCAAATTGCCCCAAAGTGAATACTTTAATAAGATGAATAATAATAATAATCAAGAAAAGGCATACACCAAGGTAAATCATAGTGTGAATATACACGAGTCCATAAGTAATGTGGTTTGATAAAATGCATGCAATGGCATAAAGAAATCTTTGTCTTTATATGGCATGTGATTAGTATCCCAATATATTAAGTACATATAATCAAGTATTTTTATTTTCTCTAAGTTTTATTAACGGTCTCATGGTGAATCATTATATGAGTTTGTGATTAAAATTCTAGATGTATATAAATGCTGAAAAAGTAAAAGTCCAGACAATTTAGTCTTAAAACACAATTGTTTTAAGAAGAGGTATCAAGATTAAAGGCTGTGCATTTGATAGCTGCACTATTCTCCTTGAATGGGAAAGAAAGCTTGCCCTCCTAAAGTAAATATGCTAAGGTATTCTTCATTTCACTAATTTACAAATGAAAAATAAACTGAAGAGTAGTAAATGTGTTCAAGTTCATGGTTATAATTATACATGCCTTCATAAAGTAAAGAGATCTTCATATTTTGGCTTTGATTTCCATATTTGACTTCCTGCAAAACATTCTGAGAAAAAATATTTACAACCTAGTTATATAAGTTTATAATGCTTATACTATATTCAGAATAAATCTAAATTATGAGTTCATTTTATCATGAGCTTATAAAAATCATGCAACATCAACCCACTGGGTTGGAAATATTGACAAAATATCAAAACTGTCTTCATTTACTACAGGATTCTGTTTTCCAACTTAACTTTGACAAGATATGTCATCTTGACAAGCCAGTTAGCATAAATGACTTACAACTCCCTGAACTCTTGTATTTAATATAGTCAGGACCCCGCACTTCAAATTGTCATACACCATTATCATGTTTCAGAATGTCAGTCTCTTATCTGAAGGATATTACCTCCCCAAAGTGTAAATTCTTCTGATATTTTGTCTTTCAATGTCAGCATCAAAATATGTGATCTTTGATCACTAATCTAATCCTTTATGGAGCCATAAATAGACAACAACAAAGCAAAAATTTTGTTTTGATTGATAGATTGTTATTTTGTGATCTTGGGATTCAGAGAACGATTTTTAGTGACTGCTTATGTCTTTTATCATTTAGGGTCAAATCCAAACCTTTATTACTGAAAAATTTAAATGAAAATACTTTTAATTTTTTAGCTATTTATGGTCTCCAGCAGCTTTCAAATTTAACTTTCAGAGCAATAATTCTCCAAAGACAGACTAAATTAATAAAATTTGATTCTTATACACCTCTTATGTATAACAATCAGTAGAATTTCACATACTACAAGCACAAAAAGAATGGTTAATTAACAGTTTAGACAAATCATAAAAAATTTAGACATTTAAGACCTATCTGCATGCATGAACTAATATGAATTTAATAAAATTGGACACCTTGGTTACTGACCTCTTTCTAAATATTGCCCAATAATACCCAGGACTGGAAAGGTCTACCACATCAAATCAATGTAGCTAAACACTTAGGTATACATATGGTAATTAACCATAGGATTACTTGTAAGAACAAACTATGGGGGGGAACTATATATTAAAAGGTAGGAAATAATGTACAAATCACTATGTATGTATATAGTAGAATATTATGCAATGCCAATATTTTACTTTCCATAAAAGGAGATTAATGCTTTCATGTATTTTATTGTGCTGTTCAAGAGTTGGAGGTTTATGCCTCATCAGCCTACAGTATTCAAACAACAGAAAGCCTTCCTTGAGCAGAAATTATTCCAACATTTAACTTAACATGTGAATATAAATATTCATATACATGAACTCTAATGGACCTATATAATACATATCTCTTCCTTAATCTCAAAAGCTTTTAAAATATTTAAGAGGCATATAAATCACTCAGCTATTTGCAAGAAATGGCTAGTGACTAGATTGAACACACTTATTCCACATTCTGTGAATGTTTGGATCACCTATACCTGCAAACACTGCTAGAAACTGAAGAAATGAGTCAGGTTTATGTCCTAATGAAACATCATTTATCGAAAACACAGGAGATGAACATATACATGAAATATCTGATGGCTTAATAAGAGACAACAATTCCTCATTTTCACATAGCTAACAAGGAGTTATGGACCTGAAGGCACCACTAAAGAAACACTAAAATTTTTCATATGTCAGGAATTTGAATGGAAAAATCCCCAAATTATATTTTGTATAAAAGGACCATGACATTAGGCACTAAGAACCTGAATCTGAAATCATCCCAGCGGAAACAAATTAAATTTGCAGCTAAGTAAAGCAATGCATGAAAGCAAAATTCTCTCTACCAAATGAAACTCAAGAATGCATTTTGACATTAATATTCTTTTATGTTTTTTTTAAACTTAGTAATCATTCTAATAACTTCTTCATAGTGGCTAAGCAGAGTTTTAAAAATCTCTTTGAATTGTATAAACAAGTATGTTAATGTATAGATTGGATTTTTGGTGATTAAAAAGACATATTGGTAAAAACTGCAAAGAAAATAAGGGAAGATTCTATATTATTGTTTAAACTAATATATTCTTAGATAGCCTCTAAAATAACACATAATATATTTTACTGAAATATATTCTATTATATTTGCTTCATCCATGCTAATACATTTGAATCTCTCATTAAAAAAAAAAGACAGTGAGAGTAGGTGATGACAAGTTGAACTTTTCTAATAAGTCTTATTGCAATGCAAATTTACATTCCATTGCTGTATATATAAGATAATTTGGACAGATGTTTCACTGACTTTTCCTATTAAAATTTGCCATAAATGAACTGTCAAATTCAAATTGCTTTAAGCACAAAAGCCAACAAAGTCAAATTAATGTAACTAACAGTAAAAACAGATTACTGCAACTTCATGAAGGAAAAAAATTAAAAATAATTAAATGAAGAGTAGTAGCCTTGTGTGTGGCAAATAAGATGAAATAATAACTTGAATTTGACCTATCCCAAGTACTTCTTTTAAGAATGTCTTTCTACATGAAGGTAAAGACAGAAAAACTGGACAATATTTGGTTTGGGTTGTGTTTTTTGTTTTTGTTTGTTTGTTTTTGTTTTCTGAAACAAGTCAGCATTTTCTCTTTACATATGAAAGAGGATACAAAATTTCTCCCTGTGTTTCATATCAAGAAAAGACAATTCATTCCATCTCAGGAAGGAATATCAGGAGAGAAACATTCTAGAGATTCTATACCACCTCACTTTTTCCAGGAGAGAGGAATGATTTAGCTGATGACTGCAACTGGAAGAGGGAAATAAATATGAAGATTGTACTTCAGAGCTCTCTTTTTGCAAATTCCCTGCTTGCTAGAGGGTACTTGGTATCTGCTGATGTCAACGTCAGTCAGCTGTCCAACACTTCTTGTGACATCATCGTGCTCTCACCTGGAATATACATTAAGAGGTCCATTTGGCCATAAATCCATTCCACCTTCTCCAGGTTAGATTTATCAGGGGGGAAAAAAAGGTGCTTCTGATTTTGAGTCTAGCTCCAAAATGATTCAACTTTGGGTATTAAAGAAGGGTGCTATTTTTCATCCTTTTACAATCTACATATACATGATCACCAACACATGATAGCAGTTCCATCAATGAAATCAATTACTTTAATCAATTAAGTTCTCCTTTAGAGTTTAAACAAAATATGAAGCATATCTGCTTCTTCACAGGACTTTTCATTTTCCAATTGCTTTTCCATTTTTACTGTCTCTATGTATCCATCTAGAGTTATTCTCCAAAAAGCTATCAAAAACATTCCATTATATTTGTCAAATAGTCTAGAATATTAGCTAATTTATACATTCAATTTAATTTCATAGTGAGCTACTTCTAAAAGCCCTTCATCCTTTGATCCAAACTGTCCTTGTCATTTTCTTTTTATTGGCTTTAATTTTTAGAGCAGTTTTAGGTTTACAGTAAAATTGAAAAGAGAGTTCACATATATAATTTTCCCCCCAAATGCAAAAATTCCCCTATTGTCAACATTCCCACCAAAGATGTGGATTTGTTAAAATTGATGAACCTATACTGATATATCATAATCATCAAAAGTCCATAGTTTACATTAGGGTTCATTCTTCATATTGACTATTCTTTAAGTTTGGATAAGTATATAATAATATGTATCCATCATTATGGTACCATACAGAGTATTTTCACTGACTTAAAAATCTCCCATGCCCCATCTATTTTTTAAAATATTTTATTTATTTATTTGACAGACAGCGATCACAAGCAGGCAGAGAGAGAGGGGGAAGCAGGCTCCCTGCTCAGGAGAGAGCCTGATGCAGGGCTTGATCTTGGGACCCTGGGATCATAACTTGAGCTGAAGGCAGAGGCTTTAACCCACTGAGCTACCTAGGGACCCCACTGTGCCCCATTTATTGATCAGTCCTTGTACCCCACTCCTGATAACCACTGACCTTTTTAGTTTTCCAAAGTTTTACCTTTTCCAGAATGTCATGTCATATGTTGGAATCAGATAGTAAGTAGCCTTTTCAGATTGGTTTCTTTCACTTAATTATATACATTTAAAGTTCTTCTATGTACTTTCATGGCATGATGGTTCATCTCTATTTAGCACTAAATAATACTCCATTGTCTGGATGTGTCAGAGTTTATTGATCCATTCACCTAATGAAGACCAACTAGGTTGCTTGAGAGTTTTAACAATTATGAATGAAGTTACTATAAACATCTATGTCTAGGTTTTTGTGTGGACACAAATTTTCAACTCTGTGGCATAAAGATCAAGGATCATAATTGCTGGATCATATGCTAAGAGTATGTTTAGTTTGACAAGAAACCACCAAACTGTCTTCCAAACTGGCAATAAATGAGAGATCCTTTTGGTCCACATGTCCACCAATATTTGGTATTGTAAGTGTTCTGGAAGTTGGCCATTCTAGTAGGTGTGTAGTAGTTTTAATTTGCATTTCTCTCATGCTATATGATGCAAGCACCTTTTCATATTCTTATTTACTTATATACCATGTATATCTTCTTCAGTGAGGTCTTTTGTTAAGGTCTTTGGCCCATTTTATAAGTGGCTTGTTTGTTTCCTTATCATTGAATTATAAGTTTTTTGTATATTTTTGGTAATAGTCTTTTCTTAGACGTTATCTTTTGCAAAGGATTTCTCCCAGTCTGTGGCTCATTTTCTCATTCTCTTGACATTGTCTTTTGCAAAACAGAAGTGTTTGGGTTTTGTTTTTTTTTTAATTAACGAAGTCCAGCTTATAAGTTACTTCTTTCATGGATTGTGTCTTTGGTGTTCATCTAAAAAGTTATCATTATACCCAAGAACCTATGATTTCTGTAATGTTACCCTCAAGAAGTTTCATAGTTTTAGGGCGCCTGGGTGGTTCAGTTGGTTAAGCATCTGCCTGGGGCTCAAGTCATGAGCCCAGGGCCCTGGGATCGAGTTCTACTTCAGGATCCCTACTCAGTGGGGAGCCTGTTTCTCCCTCTCCCTGCTCCCTACTCATGCTTTCTCTCTCTCTCTCTCCCAAGTAAATAAATAAATAAAATATTTTAAGAAAAGAAGTTTTATAGTTTCATGTTTTACATATACATCTACTTTGAGTTAATTTTTCTAAAGTATATAAGGTCTATGACTAGATACTTTTTTTTTGGGATGTGGTGTCCATTTTGTCTAGTACCGCTTGTTTTAAAAGACTTTTTTTACTTCATTATATGACCTTTCTTCTTTATTAAATATCAATTAATTATTAATTATATTTACATAAGTCTACTCTTGGCCTCTCTGGAGTCCAACAAATGGACTAATGTTCCATTAGTCTATTTGTCTTTTTTTTTTTTAATATATCACATTGTCTTACTGACTATTATAACTTTAGAGTAAGACTTTGGTCAATACTGTCAGTCCTTTAACTTCATCCTCCTTAAATACAGGTTTGGCTGTTTTGGGTCTTTTTTCTCTCCATATAAGTTTTAAAGTCTTTACTGAAATCCACAAAAATAGCTTGCTAGAATTTTAGTTGTAATTTCACTTAATGAATTTGAGAAGAATTGACATCTTCACAATTTTGAGTCTTCCTATCCATGAAGATGGAGTATCTCTCTTTTTAGTTCTTTATTGATTTTATTCATCATAATTCATCATCATTTTGCAGTTTTCTATATATAGATTATATATATGTATGTATGTGTATATATATATACATATGTATGTATGTGTGTATATATATACACACATACATACATATATATAATCTATATATAGATTATATATAGATATAATTTCATATTTTTATATATTCATAATTATATATAATTATGTATATATATGTGTATATATATATATATATATATATAACAAAACACATAGAAAATCTATTTAACATTTCTTCAAGGCAGGTCTACTGGCAACAAACTTCCTCAGTTTATGTTTATCTGAGTAAGTCATTATTTGTCCTCCTTTTTTAAAGAATAATTTAGCAGAGTACTGAATTCTATGTTGTTATTGCTTTTTCTTAACAATACGTATTTCACTCTACTCTCTTCCTGTTTGCATGGTCTGAAAAGAAGTCATATGTAAGTCCCCTATTTGTTTCTCTATAGTTAAGATGTTTTTTCCTCTGACTTGTTTCAGAATTTTTTATCTTTGATTTTCTATGGATTAAAAATTATATACCTAAGTTAGTTTTCTTTTCCCTTTCCTTTCTCCCTTCCTTCCTCCTCCCTCCCCCTTTCTTTCATTCTTCCTTCTTTCTCCCTTCCTTCCTCTTTCTTTCTTTCTTTCTTTCTTTCTTTCTTTCTTTCTTTCTTTCTTTCTTTCATTTATATTACCTGTGTCCTATGGATCTGTGGTTTGGTGTCTGAAATTAATTTGGGAAAATTCTCATTGTTTTAAATGTTTCTTCTGTTCCTTTCTTCTTGTATTCCCCTTATGTGGATGTCACAACTTTTACAATTATTGCTCAGAGTTTGGCTATTCTGTGTTTTGCTTTATTTTTTTTGTTTTAAATTTTTTCCCTTTATCTTTTTCTCTTTGCTTTTGGGTTTAAAGGATTCTATTGATATATCCTAAAGTTTAGAGATTCTTTTCTCAGCTATGTCCAGTCTAATAACAAACTTGTCAAAGGCATGCTTCATTTCTTACATGGAAGGGAATCAATGGAAAGATGAAATAATCTTCATAGTGCATACCACATAACCTTGGTATACAAAAATCTCACCTCGCCACCTGTATTGGTTTGGTGGGACTGCCCCAACAAAATATCATAAGTTGGAGGTTTAAAAAATAGAATTTATTTTCTCACAGTTCTGGAGGCTGAAAGTCCAAGATCAAGGTGACAGCATGGTTGCTTTCTCCTGAGGCCTCTCACCTTCACTTACGGATGGTTGCCCTCTTGTTGCCTCTTTTCATGGCTATCCCTCTGTATATACATACCTGATGTCTCTCTCTATGTCCTAATAACCTCTTTTAAGGGTGTTAGACAGATTGAATTAGAGCTCACCCTTATATCCTCATTTTACCTTAAATTACCTCAATAATAGCTATGTCTTCAAATACAGTTTCTGAGATACTGGAAGTTGGCTTTCACATTGACTTTTGGAGGGACACAATCCAATCCGTAATGTCATCTAAATTTTTAAATGCTTTTTAATTATTGTTCCCTGCAGTAACCAATGCCTCAAATTCCTTAAAATGTACTGTTCTACAATTTAAACAAATGTTAACATCTCCTTATAGGTGTGTTTCTCCTTCGTGCTTCTCATTTATCACTTATTCTTCCATCTTCTACATCTTCTCAAAATTCATTAAAATTTGTCTTCCACTATTGTTTACTCTACATTTATATTAATTCTAGTATATTTCTACTTTATTATCATTTATCTAGGAGCTTAGAAGTGAGATGTGTTAAAGCAATATCCAAGCTACATATTTTATCAGAAATGAAACATTTTTTTTATTTTTTTTTACCTGAACTGGTTACTGGTAAAATCACTAAAATAAACAAATATTTTAGTGTTTCCTTCTAAACTTGTTTTTTTTTTCCAAAATATGTAAAAAAGGTCTTCACCCAGAGAGTGTAATTAGAATTTGTCACCATGAGTAGTACTTTTGGACCTGGAGAGAGCATCTTGGCTTCCTAATAGCATAAATAAGTTTGGGCTGAGAGCTGCCAATGAGCTGAATATGATCAGCACTGATTCTTTCAGTGCCAATAGCCATGTGTACATGATGATTAAAAAATCAATTTAAGGGATGCCTGGGTGGCTCAGTTGGTTGAGCAGCTGCCTTCGGCTCAGGTTATGATCCCAGTGTCCTGGGATCGAGTCCCACATCAGGCTCCTTGCTCGGCAGGGAGCTTGCTTCTCCCTCTGCCTCTGCCTGCCATTCTGTCTGCCTGTGCTTGCTCGCTCTCTCTCCCTCTCTCTCTGACAAATAAATAAATTAAAAAAAAAAAAGAAAAAAAATCCATTTAAGTCTTTTATGGATAGAGGCCTGGTTCCACTAATTACTGTAATAACTGAGGCATTTAAAAAATGTTAATTTAAATATACTGTGGGAGTTCCTCTTGTACCATGACAGTGTAAGGAGTTCTATCAATCTGCTCCCCCAGTGAATCTGGGGAGAAATAATACAATGGAAAAGCAAGATTTAAGTTCTCTGGCAATGGCCTGGAGGGCATAAAGAAAATTTAAAAAAAAATCCCACTTATTCAAGAAAATATATTAATACTCAGTAAGAATTGGAAGTCTATTGTACCTCAACTAAAACTCATGCCATCCCTCCTCCTCCTAGCTCAGTGAGGTAGAAACTCTACTTCATGTTGGTATAGTCAGTAAGAGAGGGTTCCCTCTTCCCCAAGCTCCCAGAAGAAGGATTACCTATGGAGGGGCAGGGCATCATCATTTTCCATTTTGCCTTCAGCTACCTACTGGTGAGACTAGGTTCTGAGCAATAAAATCAAGAGGCAGGGACTCCCTAATTCTTACCAATCCCTATTTGTACAACAGAAATTCTCCATAATGTAGTAAGCCACTGAGAATATTAGTGTCCTGATTATCCTTGGCCTAGTACCTCATGTGGGAATCCCATGCTAAGACAGGCAAACTAAGGAGACCTAGGCCTGCTTTCCCCTATCCACTGAGCCCTCAGCACCTAATGTAGGGGTGTTGAAGAGAAGGATATCATTTTTCCTACTCCCAGCAACAGTGGTATGGCTCAGAGATTTTTCCTGCAAGAAGAAGCAGCCATAAAATAAAAAACTATAATGCCTCTCCAAAAGAATTGACTTCATTTGGCACAGAGTATGCAGAAGTTCATGTCTAATGGCACTCTCTAAAACTATGGAAGTTATAATAAAAAGTTATTGATAGGGATTGATGGATTCATTAGAAATATAGGCTAAACTGTAGGCCTGATAGTTTTCCAGAGAGTAATTGGGAAAAGACATAGCTGCAAAGAGCCATTTTGAGATCAGAACAAATCTCAAATACTGACTTCTTTCCTTGTAAAGAGACCGAATTTGACTGGATTAGCTGTGAAGCAAAGTATACATTAAAGCAATTAGCTGGCAAAGAGTTTGGTCAAAGAAAGATAGAGTTCTCCCAAAACCAGTTTTAGTTATGAGCATACCCAAAGATGCATCTCTTAGAATCAACACCAGGGGCTTGACATGGGAAGGAGGGTGGAGAGTTGGAATAAATCTCACCAGAAAAATCTAGTCAGTCACTAAACAATTAAATAAGCAAATAACAATTGCAAAACCCAGATTAAGGAAAGGAACTGTGCATAGAATTGCTATATTATATAAAATGTCCAGTTCCCAACAAAAACAACAAAATGACATATGCAAAGAAGCAAAAAAGTCTGATAAATACACCAAAGAAAATAGCACACAACAGAAATTATAAGAGTCACTCAATGTTGATTTTAACAGAAAGATTAAAGTAGAAAGTATAAATATGCTCAGAGAACTAAAGTGAAATATGCTTTAAGAGGTAAAGAAAGGTATAATAACAATGTTGCATCAAATTATATAAAGATTATATAATTATATTATTATATAATTACCAAATTATATAAAATTATATAAAGAGACACAAATTATATGTCAAGAGAATAAAATGGAAATTATGGATTGAAAAATACTGTAACATAAAAAATTTACCCAGCATAGTTTAACAGTAGATTTTAACTGATGGAAGAATTAATACACTTGATAATAGGTAGATGAAGACTGCAATTTGAAGAACAGAAGACAAAAGAATGAAGAAAAATAAACATAAATTTTAAAAAATTGTGACATCCATGCCCCCGAATGTTTATAGCAGCAATGTCTACAATAGCCAAACTATGGAAAGAACCTAGATGTCCATCAACAGATGAATGGATAAAGAAGATGTGGTATATATACACAATGGAATACTCTGCAGCCATCAAAAGAAATGAAATCTTGCCATTTGCAACGACGTGGATGGAACTAGAGGGTATCATGCTTAGTGAAATAAGTCATTCAGAGAAAGACAACTATCATATGATCTCCCTGATATGAGGAAGTGGAGATGCAACATGGGGGGTTGGTGGGGTAGGAAAAGAAGAAAAGAAACAAGATGGGATTGGGAGGGAGACAAACCATAAGTGACTCTTAATCTCACAAAACAAACTGAGGTTTGCTAGGAGGAGGGGGGTCAGGAAAGGGGGATGGGGTAATGGACATTGGGGAGGGTATGTGCTATGGTTAGTGTTGTGAAGTGTGTAAACCTGGTGATTCACAGACATGTACACCTAGGGATAAAAATACTTTATATGTCTATAAAAAATAAAAAAAAAATTAATAAAAAAAGTCCATTAAACTCACCAATAAAAAATAAATAAATAAATAAAATTGTGACACCATTAAGCACACCAACATACATATGGAATATCAAAAAGAGAGAGGAGTGAAGCTGCAGAAAATTATTTAGAGAAATAATGGCTGAAAACTTCCTAAATCTATTGAAAAACATTAATTGACACAATCAGGAACTTCAACAAACTCCAAATAGAATAAATACAGATATCGGTAAGTAGAATCATCTTAGTAAACACGTTAAAAGACAAAGAGAAAATCTTAAAAGTAGCAAGATTCACTTACAAGTGACTACTCCTAAGATTAACAGCTGATTTCTTAATAGAAACAGTGGAAAACACAAAGCAGTGGAACAAGATATTCAAAGTGCTCAAACAAAAAATTTAAAAAAAACTTGTGAAATAGAATTATATGATGATAAAAGTTATCTTTCAGAAATGAAAGACAAAATAAATACATCCCCACATAGACAAAAACTGATATAATTTTTTTTCTAGGAGATCTGTTTCCCAAGAACTACTAAAGGATGTTCTTTAGGCTGAAAGCAAGTGACCCCAGACAGTAATATGAACTCACATGAAAAAGCAAAGAGTAATAATAAAAGTAATTATATAATCAGAAAAAAATGGTATTATGGAGGATTTCTCTATCTTTCTTGTAACTGGATGAATAATTGCATAAAACTACATGCATATATTTTTGGGGCTACAACATACAGAAACAATGTATTTGCTAATAGCAGCACAAAGGAAATGGGTGAGAAAAAAGTTGGATTGCATTGTACCTTATTTTATGTGGAAAAGAGACAAGGAATATGCATAAATATCAGCTTGAATATACTGGACTGCCTGGGGAATTATAAAAAGATTTTTAGAGAATAGGCTACAGACTAGGAACATGCATTTAGAATATTATATTAGCAAGAGAGTAATTTTGTGTAGTTTGTACCATTATGCATATTGAAGCATTTATTTTAGGCTTTAGAAGTTTTTTTAAGCAATAGAAACATTATTTGATGATTGGGGTGATTTTGTAAGTGCTATAAATATAATTAGCTAAGCCATTTAGCTGTGATCTATAAGGAAATTGATGTCAGCAGTAAGAAGACTAAAGATCCCTTTTATGCAGAGATAACAGAGTTGGCAAAACTGTTATGGCTGATAACTTGGAAAGCAGTCCATAGACTTAATAAGACCATAGCTCTGTGGGAAGTTTTTGGAAAGAAATGGAATGATAGTGTTGGGAATTATTTTCTGCTTTTACTACAGTACTAAACAAGAGAGATGAGCTCAGGCACAGAAAAGAATTGAGTTTTCAAACAGAAATGTAAGAGAATAAATAAAGTCCAGAAATGTGTGGCTTAGCCAGGCTGGAAAACCCCGCTGCTTCTTGGTTTCAAAATCTAGTAAATGAGAAAAAAGTTGTCTAATGATAAATGTCCATTAAGTTTCCCATTAAATAAGGTCACTTAGCTTGGTGATAAAGTACAAACTAAGGGTCTTGTCTTTGCACCCATGGCTATAATTTCAAATAACTTTACAGTGAAAGAGAATTTGACAAAGTTGAGAAATAAAGACAAATTATGACCTATGTCTAGGAAAAAAAACAAACACAAAAAACAACTTTGAGTAGATTACTGGAAGTCAGACATTTCTAGAAGCAAATAAATCAGAAGCCTGTTTATGTATTTAGGGTTGTGGGGCCAACATTGTTTTACCAAGAATGGAAAAAGTCTAATGTAAAAGTGGCTTTTTCTATTTCTTTTGCCCACAAACTTTCGATAGCAGAATATAAACTATGAAAGCTGTGCAGACCCCAGTGAGAACATAATTTGCCAATAATCACTCTAGGTGAGACATGGTACCTGACAAGCAAGGTAGGACTTCACAGAAATGAGGAAACACACTCACACCTACACATAGGACATTGAAGATACTTGACAAAGCTATTTATCTCAAAGAATAGAATAGAAGTCTAACTAAGGAACTTTTTCCAAACCTACAAAAAAGGAACTTTTTACAAAGGTTATCCAGCAGGATTTCACGATTATTACAAACCAGAGATTGCTATATGTGATTTCCTCTCACTGCTCTTCTGAAAGGGAGTGTTTATAGTGATCATTTTCTCCTTGTTCACCATTATATAGTAGATGTTTATAGAAAATAGCTATTCTTTTTAGTTTATAACTTAACAATACAAAATGAAATATATAAACAGTGACCCAATACAGAGGACTTCATAACTGCTGGGCATTTTGGGACTTTGCGGTGAACATAATGATGGATTTATGGAATAGTAATCAAGGCCTAATATATATATTGCATTTCTCCTTTTGGACACACACCTCTCTACAACTTTGGAAGTTGTAAAAAAAGAAAAGTAGCTTCCTTTACAGGTGCCTGGGTGGCTCAGTCAGTTAAGCATCCGACTTTTGATTTCAGCTGGGGTAGTGATCAGGGTTGTGAGATTGAGCATATCTGCATCAGGCTCTGCACTGGGCGTGGAACCTACTTCAAGTTTTCTTTCGCCCCTTCTGCCCTTCCTGCCATCCACTCATGCTCAATATCTCTTTCAAAAAAATTTTTTTAAAGTATTTTACTTTAGCCAATGAAATGGTGGCAGAAGTATGTGAGTTCCATGTTCTCCTACCCTTGTCATGGTAATTAAGGAACTATATGACATGATGGTGATTACATCCATCTGGCTCTCTGGATGACCACTATATTTAGAGTTCCCCTGCTGGACTATGTTGGCATGTATTGTGACTGAGAAATATAAGTGGCTTTAAGCCACTAAGACATTGCCTTTGTTAGTTAGTGAGCATAACCTGGATTATTATGATTGATTCTGATTGAATCCTTTGAGTATAAAGTGACTGTAATCTCTACTGGAAATAAAGTGGCCAGAAAACCAAACAAGCAAACTAGTGAAGAAACTAAATAACTTTTCATGTGATTCTTTTCTTCCTCTTCATGGGCATGTAGTTGGACTGAAATTTCCAGTTTCCTTTGTACTTAGATATGATCATATAACTTAATTTTAGCCATTGGAATACGAGCATATATGAATGTCTCACTTAGAGCATGGTTTACTATTCTACTTTTTAGTACCTTAAAACAGCAAACATTTATTATCTCACAGTTTCTGTGGTTCAGAAACCCTGGGACACTTTAGCTGGGTCCTTGGGCTCATGTCTCTTACAAGGTGCAGTCATGTCAAAACTTGATGACAGAAAATATGCTTCACTGGCAATCACTGATTTAGTTCTGTTTTCACCATATTTCCTATTCCAGAACTAATGAATAGAATCATAAAGTACATAGCATTCTAAGATTTGCTTCTTTCACTTAACTATAGTTATTTAAGATTCATCCATGTCTTCACATGACTTGATAGCACATGTTTTTTACTGGTGAATAGTAATCCACTGTATGGATGTACTACAATTTGTTTCTCCATTCACCTTTCAAAAGGCATAATGAATATTTCCACTTTTTGGTGATTATGAATAGAATTCTATGAACAATCATAAATGGTGCTGGGAAAATTTGACAGCTACATGTAAAAGAATGAAACTAGATTAATTTTTAAAAAGATTTTATTTATTTATTTGTGAGAGAGATCACAAGTAGGCAGAGAGGCAGGCAGAGAGAGAGGAAGGGAAGCAGGCTCACTGCCGAGCAGAGAGCCCGATGTGGGGCTCGATCCCAGGACCCTGAGATCATGACCTGAGCTGAAGGCAGAGGCTTAACCAACTGAACAACCCAGGCACACATTTTATTAAAAATAAAAACTTATTTTTAATACCATACACAAAATAAACTCAAAATTGATTAAAGACATAAATATGAGACCTGACACTAGAAGAATCCTAGAAGATTCTTCTCTCTTCTAGAAGAGAAAAGAAGAGAGAGCACAGGAAGTAATTTCTTTGACATCACCTATAGTAACATTTTTCAAGATATGTCTCCTAAGGCAAGGCAAACAAAAGCAAAAATAAACTATTGGGGCCACTTCAAAATAAAAAGCTTTTGCACAGCAAAAATAAACCCATCAACAAAACAAAAAGACAACTTTTTGTTTGTCAACAAAATTCAGTTTGTCAACTGAATGAGAGAAGATATTTATAAATGATATATAGAAGACATACAGATGCCTAACAGACACATGAAAAGATGCTCAACTATACCAATCATCAGGGAAATACAAATCAAAACTACAATGAGATATCTATCACCTTACATTGGTTAAAATGGCTAAAATAAAAATGACAAGAAATAAAAAGTATTAGCAAGGATGTGGAGAAAAATGATAATTGTGAACTCTTTGTGGGAATGTAGTAAATTGGTATAGCTACTATGGAAAACAGTATGAAGGTTATTCATTAAAAAAAAAATAGAAATGGCAGGGCACTTGGGTGGCTCAGTTGTTATGAGTCTTCCTTTGGCTCAGGTCATGATTCCAGGGTTCTGGGATCAAGCCCCACATTGGACTCCCTGCTCTGTGGGAAGCCTGCTTCTCTCTCTGTCTCTCCTCTTCTTGTGTTCCCTCTCTGGCTTCCTCTTTCTCTGTCAAATAAATATATTTTTTAAAGAGAAATGCCATATAATCTAATAATTCCACTATTGGGTATTTGCCCAAAGAAAACAAAAACACTGATTTGAAAAGATGTATGCACTTCAATGTTCACTGCAGTATTATTTACAATAGCCAAGATATGGAAGCAGCCTAAGTGGCCATCAATAATAGATGAATGGATAAGGAAAAGTGTGTACCTAGATGGATGGACCTAGAGGGTATTATGTTAGTGAAATAAGTCAGACTGAGAAAGAAAAATACCATATAATTCCACTCAAAAGTGGTATCTGAAACACACATACAGACACACACACACACACACACACCCATAAATGAGTAAACAAAGAGCAGACTCAGACCTATAAATACAAAGACAAAACTGATGGTTGCCAGAGGAGAGGGTGGTGAGGGGTTGGGTAAATGTGCGAAGGCAAGTGGGAGATGCAGCCTTCCAGTTATGGAATGATTAAGTCACAGGAATAAAAGACACCCCCATAAAGAATGTAGCAAATTATATTGTAAGAATGGTGTTAACAGGACAGATGGTAGGTATACTTCTGAACATAACATAATGTGTAAACTTGTGAAATCACTAGTTATACCCTTGAAACTTATGTAACATTGTATGTCATCTATACTCAAATAAAACAAACAAGAAAAAAGAAAACTTACGCCCACACAAAGCCCACACACCTGCACATGAATGTTCACAGGAGTTCTAGTCATATTGTCCACGTTTGATCATCATAATACTTCCTTTTCTGCCAGCTAGCTCTATGCACAGCAGTACAGAGAACTTTGAAGTCATGTACAGGATGGAGGAGCCAGAGAGGCATTAATCCTGCATATCTTGGAAAAAACCTCCCGCCAGTTAGCGAGACTGTGGGATCTTGGTGGAATTTATTATGCTTTTTTTTTTTTTTTTAGTGTGGAGTTATTTTTATAGCAACTGGCATTACTTTGTTTACTCCCTTTCTTCTCTTTTCATCTTATGTGCACACCATGAAGAATGAAGTCCTAATTGGTATGATGCATTTTAAAATGACATAAAGAAGGCTTTAAATTGATAAAATATTGGCCCATTTGGGAAGCTAATATTTCTGAAGAGGGCAATCCCTCCCCTTAACCAGCAATGGAAAAGTAAAGGGGAAAACTGAAAAATTCATGCTTTCCCTTTCCAAAACCAAATAATTAAGGTACGATGCAATTATATGAATCAAAAGAAGCAAAAAAGGAGAAATATACATATTATTTCCTTGTTTATCTTCTATACTTATATGTGACTGGCATGATGTGATTCCTTAAATGAATGCTATAATGAGGTTGTAGTAGAGTCTGTTGGGATTATCCCTCATTTCATAGAAGGCTTGGGGTCCATTAACTGTAGTCTCTTATTAAGACATTCCATTCTAAACAAACAAACAAACAAAAAAAGATATTCCGTTCTAATTCCTAACTGCTCTCAGATAAAAATGGTGCTTTTGCAAGTCCCGTGGCCACTTACCTCCCTTCTCTCATATACTTTACCTTTTGTGCCATGGCGTGGTTGTCACAAGAAAACCCAAAGCCTCCAGCCTCACAGGACAACTCTTATACTACCCATACTTCTGCAACTTGTATGCTCATGTAGACTGCACATTTCATACCTTTCATAAACTAAGAGCTTGAAGATGGGTGCATTTTCTTCTGTACTTGGATATTCTAGAATTTGTGTAAACACTTTACCATTTCTGTATTATGAGGAATGGTTATAAGCATGGTTACTGAGCTGCTAGTCTCTCAAGGATTTAGATGTTAATTTCCCCTTCCATCCAATATACTCTAACTTTTAAAAGATATTCTTAAATCCCCCTTAGCTTGTTTTGGTGGCTGAAACTACTCAATGATCTGTCCCTCCTCCCAAATGAAAGAAGTAAATGATTACACAAGCACTGAGCTCCCTTAGAGGATATTCTACTAGAGGCAGATATCCTATTAGAGGATTTGCATCTTATCTTTCCCATTATTTATATGGGAAGAAGCTTGAAACACTGAATCTGCTGAAATGAGAAAACTAAGGTAATGAGGGCCTAGTGCAGAGTGGTGACATTCTGAAGTTGGTCAATCCTGAATGTAGTATACGTAGTGGCTTTTATTCTCAATTGTTACTTTTAGTCTTTGGGGTTAAATGGGAAATACCTGGTTTGGCACGAAATCCAATCATGTTATACTATTATTATAACCATAGTTTTGTATGGTTACTGACAGGACTAATTCCGAGACAAGTGGAATATCGGGAATTATAATCTGGGGCCATTTATCAGAAGTAATTAATTTCACTGCTAATATCAGATCTCTGTACTTGCTGTCTGACTATTAATTCTGACTCTCTTTGGCTTATCTCTCAACTTAGTAAATATATAATTAAATATTTTTATTGCACTTGTTTCTTCCTTTTTGACTTCTTTCTATCTATCCCCTTCTCAATAATGTTTTCATTGATTTCAGACTGTCAACGAATTAAATCCAAATTTTACCTTTGTCTTTCCTGCAGTTAAGTGTCTACCTTTTATACCCATGCAAACACTCCAGTTGGACACACAAAATAAAATGTAACAAAATCATCAAACTTCCAGAATGAGCATCATCGAGAACATATGTTCTTGCATTTGTTCTGATGCTGCCTGGTGTCCTCATTTATAAGCCTTTCAGGTCCCCACTGTACCACAGGATATGTGAGAAAGAAGATTCATGTCTTCACTTTGCATCGTTATGGGAAGATTCATGAGCACATGAGCACGTCCAACATTACAGAGTAGTATAATCATTTACCAGTATGAGCCGAGTTTAGGAAAACATCCTTTATTTCCAATCTTATGATGAAGAAAATAGAACACAATTTTCCACTTACCATTTTTCCAGGAATAATGAGATTTAGTAGCCATCAATACATAACACACCATAAAGAAAAAGAAATTTCAAGAAGAAATTTGGAGGACAGTATGGTGAAACTGCTTAAAGCAAACAATTCTCCTTGTAGATTAATCACTTCAACACAAATGAGTTATTTGCTTTCAAAACATATTATGGACTGAATACTTTTATCCTCCTCAAATTCCTATGTTGAAGCTCTAAACTTCAGTGTGCCTGTATTTGGAGATAGGGCCTCTAAAATAATTCAGGTTAAATGAGTCATAAGAGTGGGGCCCTGTTATAGTAAGAGTACTATACTCATAAAAAGAGACATCAGAGAGATCACTCTGTGTGTGTGCATACATGTGTGCACATGCACCAAGGAAAGGTAATGTGAGAACACAGGGAGAAGGTGACTATCTGCAAGCCAGGAAGAGAGCTTTTACTGGAAACCCAAAACCAAATCAGTTAGAATGATGATATTAGACCTCTAACCTGAAGACCTGGGAGAATATACATGTCATATAAGCCACCCAGTCTATGGTACTTTGTTATGGCAGCTTGAGCAGACTAATACAACACACTCCCATACATGCATTATCTTTAGCGCACATTATTTTATTTCTTCAAATTAAAAATTAAAAGAAAACAAAGTATTTAAACAATCATATATATTATATGTAATGTCTTGTCTTTTCATAATACCATTTGTGTTTTAATCTTTATTTCTGACATAAAATGATATCAATTCTCTATTTTAAAAGTAGATATGGAAAATGTCAAATAGAAGAGTCATTTAGGCTTAAAATACGTATAACAGGTAAAAGTTAACTATGTTACATCTTAACAATGTACGCTATTTTTTTATTCTATAAAACTGGTTGGGGATGCCTGGGTGGCTCAGTTGGTTAAGCAGCTACCTTCAGTTCAGGTCACGATCTCAGTGTCCTGGGATCATTTGAGTCCCACACCGGACTCCTTTCTCAGCAGGGAGCCTACTTCTCCCTCTGCCTCTGCCTGCCACTCTGCCTGCCTGTGCTTGCTCGCTCACTCGCTCTCTCTCTGACAAATAAATACGTTAAAAACAAAAAACAAAAAACTGGTTGTACCTGGACCTGTATTTCCATTTGCAAACTTCAGAAGACAGTTTATAACAGCTATTTCTATACCTTCTTTCCTGAGTCTTATGTAGCATAGAAACATAGGAATGAGTCAAGAAGTGAAGGGAAGCCTCTCATCACTAACTGACACTGGCTCTTTAATGCTGGATCTCTGATATATGTTAAATATGGCTATTAAGTCCTGTCCTGGCCTATTTCAGGCAATGACAACATGTAGAAGACAGAGAGCTATCATCAGTCCTGCCTATATCTATCCCCAAACCTGATAAGATGTCTGGCACCTATTAGGAATTTCATAAATACTTGTGTGATGAATGAGTGAATATTTTAACTGTTCCTTTTCCTATCCTCACCCCAACTTTTACTTCCTATATCATTTAAAATGTTCTCACTGTAAAGCAATTTCAAAGCTACCTTCAAATATGGTCTCTTTTCAACCATATCCCAGTCTAGTCAGACATCAATTCCAGAGTATATATTGCTCCAGTATATATTCCTGTTAAATCCTAATTTGGGGGCACCTGGGTGGCTCAGTAGGTTAAGTATCTGCCTTTAGCTCAGGTCATGATCTGAGGGTCCTGGGATCAAGTTCCCCATTGGGCTCCCTGCTCAGCTGGGAGTTTGCTTCTCTCTCTCCCTCTGCCTGCTGCTACCCCTACTTGTGCTCCCTCTCTCTCTCTCTTTCTGGCTCTCTGTCAAATAAATAAATAAATAAAGTATTTTTAAAAAAATCCAAATTTAGATTTCATTATTTCATAACTCATTTGTAGTAATATTTTTCTTATTTATTAATTTATCAATTTTATTTACCCCAAAATTCCACTTACCAATGTTTTATTGACCCCAATTTGATAGTTACTTAGGAAAAAAAATATTTTCTTTTAAATTCTCAATAGCTCTCTATTCTTTATACAAAAAATGTTCATAATGCTTAACAATTCATGTCCTATGGATGCACAGCCATCTACCAAATGGACAAAGACAATACCTATGAAACTATATTGTAGTCCCTCTTTTCTTAGAAAAAATATAATGGACTCTGTAATCCTCATTTTATAGAAAAAGAGACAGACTTAGAATTATTCAGGGTCACAAAATTAGTAAAACCTGTAATGTAAATTCAATTCTGTGACGTAATAGCTTGCTTAATTTTTCCTCTATAATACAAGGACCAACATGAGAATATAAAACAACTATCAATATGGAAAATGATTTTCAATCAAAAAAGCTGAACTTCACTTAACAAATTACAGATCTTGAAGTTAAAACATTTAAACTCTAAAACTTTGAAAATTTAACATATCCACTTTGAGTATGTTAGTATTAGTATCCATTTGACACGGCAGTTATTTTTTTTGTGTGATCAAAATATTTACAGAGTTTGTCATGTCCTCCCTTAGTGAAGATATTTTTTAGGTCATTCTAGAATAAACTTCTTGAAGTTTTTTATAAGTCGTTTTGACTTTTAAAAATTATGAAACCCTATTGTATGAAGTAAATATATGTATTATACCATTGAAATTGCCACTGTTTATTCTTAGGAATGACAGCACCAACTTATTCACTGGAATTTAACTAAAAAGAAAATATATGACTGATTATTCCTATTAAATGTCACGGAGTCTGGATATTGATGCCATGGTCTACAAAGTGTGACAGGGAGTCAATATGTAAGGGATAATTCCACCTTGTTTGAGGACTAGGAAAGGAACTCCATATATATCTATTTAAACAAGTCAAGGTGATACATAACAACATGCAATGCCAATTTTTGTGTAGATATAGATAAATACAAACATATAGAAAACATATTCAAAACTTGTTAATGCTTACAATTACATGCTTAAACACAAAGACATGTTCCTGTTCCTAACCTGTCACAGCAGCCAAAGGAATTTCTATTGCACTATAAATAACTGCTACCAATGTTACAATAGACACAGCTCTATTGTTTGGTAGGCAAATTACCCATCATCATTTTCAACATTTATAATATTTTTGTAAAAAGTGTATATTAAAATATATGGTGTTCCAGGACAATCACATAGTCACTCTCCTTTAATTCACTCACAAATATACAACATACCATTGGTTTCTTTTTTTTTTTCCACTGAATTTTATATAATAAGGTATGTACACCGAAGTGCAGGGTATGAGAATTGAGGCAGTTGGAGGAAACTGAAACAGTAATATAAACATAACACTTAAACAAACAAACAAAAAAACCTCAAGGAAAACCCTTGAGAATCTAAATTCTATTAGATGCAAAGTGCCGAATTTGTGACAGTTACTTCATCCCAAGAACAATAGCCTAACAATTCAAATATGAATTAAGCTTTATAGAAAGAATTAATTGATTTAAGAATGCAACCAAACTGTACACTCAAGTACAAATCTGACTTGTAAGTTTGTGAGAAAAACAGATAACTAAATCTCAAAGCAGCAAATATAAAGAAGATAGTTTCTATTTTACTTATATTCGATCTTAAGGAAGGCAATATAAATAATGTTTTAAATCTGAGATGTCAAAATAAAGTTATTAATACAGAGAGAGAATATGTGTGTGTGTACATATATGGATAGATATAGATATTTATGTATTCATTTATTTAATCATTTATTTTTTCATTTATTTATTTTAACATTTTAACATTTAAGTCAAAACAGTGACCTGTATTTTTAAATAAAATTATTAATATAGGTTTCTATGATTTCCCTTTGGAAATATAATATTGTATTTAGAAGCAATTATACTCTTTTTAAGTTATGATTCATTCATACTAGAATAAAATGAAAAATATCTTCCATATAAATATTATTGAGGGCATACATAAGAATATTAGACATGAATCAGATCTATGTTTTATCCACTTCATTACTGACAATGGCACCAATATATGCAGTGTAATCTAAAAATGTATATTAGAGTTAACTTTTAAATTGTTTTGCTGAAATAAAGAATACTTTGATGGGAATGGCAGATTAGATAATTCTGACCAGCTCTCTTTCTAATGATAGTTAGAAGAGCTGAATAATATATTTTAAAGATTCATTTGAAGGTACTGGGAAGCTGATAAATCAGGGTAGTGTTTACGGACCAAGACCAAAGAGAAGACTGAAACCCAGCCACCCGAAAGAGTTAGACAGGAATCCTAAGATTCTGCCTTGATCTTACAACAATCTCAGTTTTCAGGCTTGAAAAAGGTGAAATTAGCCTGTAGAATATAATGTATTAACACATTTGGAAAGAGAGCAAGTAAGTGTCATTGAGCACAAAGAAAAATTAGCTATGTTGTAGCTCCTCCTAATGTCTCAGTCAACCTCATCAGAGCCACTAAGCTGAGTTAGCCTGGCATAATTTGTCCTGAGCTTGGGAGAAGTCTGGGACTTTATATGCCAGGTTGATTATTCATTGATGGAAGATATTAGCTCCTTCCAAATTTATGTATAGATTTATTGAAATTCCAATAAAAATTCTAGCAAGTTATTTTATAGATATCAATTAAGTGATTCTAAAGTTAATGTGGAGCGTTATAAGACTCAGGATAGCCAACGCAATATTGGAGGAGAACAAGATTGGAGAACTGATGCTACCTGATGTTGAAACTTACTATAAAGCTACGATAATTAAGGTTAATATCACCCTCAGTGGGGAAAAACCGAGAGCTTTTCCTCTAAGGTAAGGAACAAGGCAAGGATATCCACCCATGCTACTGTTATTTAATGTAATACTAGAAGTCCTAGCCTCAGTAATCAGACAACAAGAAGCAAAGGCCTCCAAATTGACAAAAAGTCAAATTTCCACTACTTGCAGATGACATGACACTCTATGAAGAAAACCTGAAAGACTCCACATGCAAAAAAGTAAATCTAGACATAGTCTCTTCACAAAAATTAACCTATCGCATATGATAAGGGACTGTTATCCAAAATGCACAAAGGGCCTTTAAATCTTAGCAGTAAGAAAATAACCATCCTGATTAAGAAGTGGACCAAAGGGTGCCTGGGTGGCTCAGTGGGTTAAAGCCTCTGCCAAAATAAAATGTACAACATTATGATTTGTTTGATTTACCTACTGGTAAAATAATAAATATAAATTAGTTTTAAAAATGAAACATTAATCATCCTGTCCTAATAAGATTTTAATAAAGAAATTGTATGAATTCTTTGTACAAAATGGTGGTACATATATGGTGCAACTGGGTGTCTAGTACCATTCTGGATAATAAATGAAAAAGAGTGAAAGTATTGAAAACAGTTAGGTAGACTTTTTATAAAGTTAAATATACAGCTACCATGTAGCCAGCAACTGCACACTTGGTATTTATCTTAGAGTCTTAGAGATATGAAAATTTATGCTGACCCTAAACAGACATTTGCATGACTATCCCTAAGATCTTTCTCTTCTTTCTTTTTTTCTTCCTTTCCTTTCCTTCTTTCTTTCTTTCTTTCTTTCTTTCTTTCTTTCTTTCTTTCTTTCTTTCTTCTACTTCAGCTTTTAGAGCAATTTTAGGTTCACAGAAAAATTGATAGGAAGGTACAGAGATTTCTTTTTTTTTTAAAGATTTTATTTATTTATTTGAGAAAGAATGAGAGAGAGAGAGAGAAAGTATGAGAGGTGGGAGGGTCAGAGGGAGAATCAGACACCCTGCCAAGCAGGGAGCCCGATGTGGGCCCATACTACAGGATCATGACCTGAGCCAAAGGCAGTGGCCCAACCAACTGAGTCACCCAGGCTCCTAGGAAGGTACAGAGATTTCTAATATTTGCTCTTCTCCAACACATGCATAGCTTCCCTCATTATCAGTGTCATTCACCAGAGTAGTGCATTTATTACCATGAACATACATTGACATATAATAATCACCCAAAGTTCACAGTTTACCTTAGGGTTCAGTTTTGGTGTTATGCATTCCATGGGTTTGGACAAATTATGGCAAGTGTCTATTTTTAAAATAACATGCAAAGTATTTTTACTGCCTTAAAAATCATCTGGGCCTTTTAAGTTCATCCCTCCTCCTATGTCACCTCTGGAGATTACTTACTGTTTTACTGTGTCCATAGTTTTGTCCTTTCTAGGATGTCTAAAAAGCCTTTTTAGATTAGCTTTCTTCAATGAATAGTATGCATTTAAATTTCTTCTGTGTATTTAGCAGGATGTACCACTGTTTATTTATTCATCTACTGAAGGACATCTTTGTTGCTTCCAAGTTTGGGCAGTTATGAATAAAGCTGCTGTAAACATCTGTATGCAGTTTTTATGTGGACATAAGTTTTCAGTTCATTTGGGTTAAGACCAAACAGTTTGATTGCTGAATCATATAATAAGAATGTGTTCAGTTTTGTTAGAAACCACAAAACTGTTTTCCAAAGTGGCTGTATCATTTTTCATCCCTTCCAGCAATGAATGAGGGTTCCTGTTGCTCCACATGTTTGCCATTGTTTATGATGTTGTCAATGTTCTTGATTTTGGCCATTCTAATAGGTTTGTAGTAGGATCTCATTATTTTAATTAGTATTTCACTGATGACATATGATGTGGAACATCTTTTCAAATGCTTGTTTGCCATCTGTGTATCTTCTTTGGTAAGGTATCTATTAAGGTATTTGGTCCACTTCTTTTTTTTGTTGTTGTTTTTTTGTTGGTTTTTTTTTTTAATTTTATTTTTTTATTTCTTTTCAGCGTAACAGAGTTCATAGTTTTACACCACACCCAGTGCTCCATGCAATGCGTGCCCTCCACAATACCCACCACCTGGCTCCCCCAACCTCCCACCCCCCGCCCCTTCAAAACCCTCAGGTTGTTTTTCACTTCTTTTTTTTTTTTAAGATTTTATTTATTTATTTGACAGACAAGAGATCACAATTAGGCAGAGAGGCAGGTAGAGAGAGACAGGGGGAAGCAGGCTCCCCGCCGAGCAGAACGCCAGATGCAGGGCTTGATCCCACGACCCTGGAATCATGACCTGAGCCTAAGGCAGATGCTTTAACCACTGAGCCACCCAGGTGCCCCAATGTTGTACATTTTAAATGAGTGATTTATGAAAAGTAAAAATATAAATTGATAATTTTTTAAGTCTCTTAGAATTCAAGAATGAAATTATCTGGTGTTGGGGATTGTTTTTTGGAAGGTTTTTAACTACAAATTCAATTTTTTTAAATAGATGAAAGACCACTCAGCTTACCAGTTTCTTCTTAAATAAATTTATATCACTCATGTCTTTCAAATAATTGGTCAAATTTATATAGGTTGTCAAACTGGTGGATGCAGAATTTCCATAATAATGCCTTATTCTTTTCTTAATGTCTGTGGGATCAGTAGTGATGCCTCTCTTTCATCATAAGTTGGTAATTACTGTTTTCCCTCTTTTATTTCTCAACCATCTGGTAAGTGGTTTATCTATTTTATTGGTCCTGTGAAAGAACCAGCCTATCATTTCCTTAATTTTTTTCAGATTGTCTTTTGATCTTCAATTTCATTAATTTTTGCTCTACGTTTTATTATTTTCTTCCTCCTGGTTGGATTTATTCAATATTCTTTCTCTTTCTCTATATATTCTTAGATGAAAATTCAGTTTACTAATTTAGCCCTTTTCCTTTTCTAATATAAACATTTCAGGACAACATTTCTTTCTTTTCTTTTTTTTTTTTTTTGAAGATTTTATTTTATTTGACAGAGTTCACAAGTAGGCAGAGAGGCAGGCAGAGAGAGACGGGGGAAGCAGGTTTCCCACTGAGCAGGGAGCCCAATGCGGAATTCAATCCCAGGACCCTGGGACCACAACCTGAGTTGAAGGCAGAGACTTTAACCCACTGGGTCACCCAGGCGCCCCAAGGACAAAATTTCTTTTTAAGCATCGCTTCACTGTACCCGCTAAATTTGATGTTTTATTTTTTAATTTTTGTTTAGTCTGAAATGTTTTATAACTTCCCTTGAAAATTTCCTTCAGACCTCTGAATTACAGGAGTGTGAGGTTTATTTTTGAAATATTTGGGGATTTTTCAGATATCATTCTGTTATTAACTTCTAGCTATTGTCTGAGAACATACTTAGCTTGATGTCTATTCTTTAATTTTTTAATTTTTGTTTTATGACCAAGAATATGGTCTGATTGGATATTGTTACATGTGCACTTGAGAGGAATGTATACTCTGCTCTTGCTGCATTGAGTGTTTTATGAATACCAAACAGGTCAGGTTTTCTGATAGTGTTATTCAGGTCATCAATTTCCCTACTGCATTTCTGCCTCCTAGATTCCGCCTATTACTGAGAAAGGAATGTTCATGTCTTCAACTACAATTGTGGAATTACTTATTTCTCCCTTCAGATCTACTACCTTTTGCCTCATGCGTTTTGAAAACCCATTACTAAATCTATATGTAATGAGGATAATTCTGTCTTCTTAGATAATTGATGCCTTTATGATTTTGTAATTCCTTCTTTATCTCTGATAATTCTATATCTGAATTCAACTTTGACTGAAAATAACTATCTTTTTTTTAGATAGTATTTTAGAATGGCACTTATTTCTTCATCCTTTTATTTTTAACCTGCCTATTTTTATATTTTGTAATAACCACTTAACTCTTGTCACTGTAGCATGAAAGCAGCCATAGGGAATATGTAAGTTAATAACTTTTATTGTTTCCTTAACATAGTTTCTGACAGGCTGTTGGCTTTAACTCTTATTTTTATTCCCCTATAGGTAATGTATGTATCTTTCATTAGCAGTCTTCAAATTTTTCTCTTTTTCTTTGGTTTTTAGCAATGCATATATGGTATGACCAAGTGTTGATTTTTTAAATTTTATTTTTGCTTGATTTTTCTGATCTTCTTACCTGTCACTAATTTTGTAATATTTTTGCCCTCTATTTCTTCAAGTATTTATTTTGCTCTATTTTATTTTTCTTTAGGAATTCCAAATATGCATGTTAGACTGCCTGATATTGACTTACAGATTTTAGACTGTTCTGTTTATTGTTGTTGATTCTTTTGTTTCCACTTTTTTTCTCTCATATCCTTTCAGTTTACATAATTTCTATTTGCCTATCTTCAAGCTCTCTGATTTTTTTCCCAGCTGCTCTGAGTCTACTGATATTCTCTCAGAAGTATTCTTTGCTTCTTTTACTATTTTATTTCTAACATTTAAATTTGTTCTTTTTTTGAGCATCAATCTTTGTACATGATATTGTATTTTGTCTACTTTTTCCATTAGGGCTTTAACACATTATTAATCCTTATGATATAGTTCCAAGATATGTGTTATTTTGATTTTTGTACTAATGATTAATTTGTTTCTTCAAAATGTTTTTTCTTCCTTTTGCATGCCTCATATGTTTTTGTTTAATGGGGGACCTGCTATATAGAACAAGGATTAGCAAACTGTGGCCCTCCGGCCAAAGCAGGTATGCTGCAAATCAGACTGATTTTGTACTGCCCATGACACAGAATGATTTTTCATATTTAAATGTTCAAAAAAATCAAGAGAATATTAATATTGCATGACATATGAAAATTATGAAATAAATTATAAGTAAATGAAACCATGATATTAGTCATTTCCTATATATATGCATGTATGTGTATATATGTATGTATATGTATGTATAGACATACATGTCTATACATACATATACATATATACATACATGTATATATACACATATGTGTATATATACATACATATACATACACACATATATAAATAAACCATGATATTAAAGTTATTTCCTATATATATGTATGTGTATATATATGTATATACATATATATATATATAATGTATGGCTTTTAAAATACTCAATACTCAAAATACTCAAATATATTAGTAAATATTTTTCTTGACATTAATATTCATATATATAATGCTAATCATCAGGTACGAGATAATAATTTTCTTCCATCAAATTAACTTTCTCCTTCAGTATACTCATTAGCTATTCTAAAGGTTAAGTTTTAAATAAGTACAGAAATCCTCCCTGGAAATTTAATCTCCAGTAATTATTGACATCTTCTAATATCCACATAACTGTCCTTTATTTACAGCCACAGATTATTTTAAGAAATTAAGATATTCAACTAATTCCTAAATTTCAAAGGCTCTCTATATCTGAGGAGATATTTGAACTCCAACCTCTAAATATTTAGTCAAGATTTTGAATGATTTAAAACCTTTCAATCATTTGCATTTGCCCAAACTTATTCAAGAATCTTATCATATTAACATACACTGATATTCTGATATTCTTGTATTTTATCCTATAAACCCTTCTAATTACTCAGTGCATATATAAAAAGTACAGGATGAAACAAAACTATCATTTTCAAGCTTTCCAATCTCCCTATAGTTCTCAAAATTCTAAAGAAAATGAGATGACTCAATGTTTTTGACAGTGAAATTGGAATGCCACATATTTTATTTCCTTCAGCAACCCTTATGTCAATTTCATTTACTAGCAAGAGCAAAGTCATCTCCATTAGGATAAGCATTTGAACTGTCAGAGTCAAATGACTATACTGGACATAAGAAATTTATGTATCAAAAAGATCTTCTACTCAGTACCATCAACACCTATTACATGTACTATTGAAAAATATGGTTAAACTTTTTTTTTGATATTCAATGCCAGTCACATATAAGATAAATGATAGCTCTTTAAATCTTGATGGCTGGACAGTTATAATTTCTTAGTCTATCTTCTTCTATTTTAGCAAGAAATGTTTAGATGATATTTATAAGATATTATCATGCATGCACACATACACACACATGCACCAAAGTGAGCATGTGTGTGTATATTTTTTTCTCCTTTATGTTTCCCAGCATCTAGCTGGCTTATACTGCATTACATTACAGAGGGAAAAAAAAAAAAGAAAATATCCACATATTAGTTTTTGATAGAAAGAAACAGCAAAAAATATATAATATGCAATTACAAAATAGTTCTTATAATTATCTTATAAACATATACAATATTAGAAATATAATTATAATATATAGTTATATAAAACAATAATAGATATAATTACATATATGTATATAGCACCATGAGTTACTTTTGTTTTAAATCTTAAATTTGAGATTTAAAATTTAAATTTTAAATTTGAAAGTTCTGCTGTACTTTGCTTCTTTTTTTAAAAGATTTTATTATTTATATGACAGACAGAGATCACAAGTAGGCAGATAGGCAGGCGGAGAGAGAGGAAGGGAAGCAGGCTCGCTGCCAAGCAGAGAGCCAGAGGCTCAATCCCAGGACCCTGGGATCATGACCCCAGCTGAAGGCAGAGGCCTTAGCCCACTGAGCCACCCAGGCACCCCTGCTGTACTTTGCTTCTATGTCACACATTTACTGTATCATTATGATACCAGCATGGCAGCATACCAAAAAAGCTGGTGAAACAATTCATATGCAAATCACTTAACTTACAAATGAAAGAATCTAGTTTCTAGAACAATAATCTGACTGGGTCGAAATGCAGAAAATTTTCCCCTTCCCTAAGTAACAGCAAATATTAGAAGATGCATCTCTAAGACTGGTCAATAAAAGAATACACATAATGTTGTAAACCAAAGTTTCACTCAAGCAGAAGGAGAAACATGTTCTCCATCTGAGGAAGATAAGTATAATAAAGATTATGTGCTCTATGTAAAAATGTAGGTTTCACTAAGGATTATAAAATTCACTGGACATTTTAATATAATTAGACAATATATGATTTTTTGTTCATGTCTTATAGTCTTTCTCCTGCTTTAAGTCTTCTAATTTTCATTCTTTCCTTCCCTCCTTTCCTTTTGGCCTTCTTTTCTGTTCTACAGTTTTCCCGCTAATGTGGAAACACATTCTCTTCAGAGGGCTTCATTAAACGTTTACTACAAGATGTATATAAATATATTCTACTTTTGATTTTTTCCCCAAGTTAATGAATGTTACATACTATGTGAAAAATAAGAAAATAAGATAATAGGTGCTTAAAGTACCATAACGTAAATAATATATCCCATTTTCATCTAGTAATACCTAATATTTCCTTACCTATTTTTTTCCAGAGTTATTTTATTATCAGTTGTCCAGGTGAGTTAACCCAGAAGCTGATCCACTCTGATTTTAAGTGCGTTCATTTACTACATTGCAAGACTTCTGTCTCATTGTCTTTCTTTCTTTATTTATTTTTGAAAGAGTAAATATCATCTGTTACTAGAAAATATTTATACTTACTCTCAAAGGCTTTATATTCCCAATCTATGTCTAAAATATTCAGTAACTTACTCTTTGGCATACTCAATATATGTGGAAAATGAAAATGTGATTCTTATTATATATAGAGCTCTAAATATTTTAGACATTTTAAATATAGCATAATTTAAAAATTATTTAATATTTTCATTTAGTGTTTTCAAAAAACCACAGCAAAAAGGGTTTTTTTTTTTTGAGTATTTAAATAGTGATTTTAGACATCAAACCAAAAGATGTATTTCATATAAGCCAAAATGGCATATTTTGTCTATCATCTTTATCAAGGTACGGTAAGGACTGGTTTACAGTAAGGGCTAGTTTACTAGCCTTTTTTTTTTTTAAATTTATTAACATATAATGTATTATTTGTTTCAGGGCTACAATCTGTGAATGATCAGTCTTACACAATTCACAGCACTCACCATAGCACATACCCTCCCCAGGGTCCAACACCCAGCCACCTTAACCCTTGCCACACAACACCCTCTACCAGCCCTCCCCCCACCCAACCCTGTTTCTTTCCTGAGATCAAGTGGCTCTTATGGTTGTCTCCCTCCCTGTTTGGTCCCATCTTGTTTCATTTTTCCCTCCCCTCTCCCCACCCCCACCCTGCCTCTCAAATTCCTCATATCAGAGAGGTCATATGATAATTGTCTTTCTCTGATTGACATTTTGCTTAGCATAATACACTCTAATTCCATCCCTTTTTATTTTTAAGGAAATAATATAGGTCTATTACTTTTTTCTTTCTCATAACACCAACATGAAGAAAATTATATTTCTTCAAATTAGATTATTCTGGCTAAAGACTAAATTTAGGCTAATATGTAAAACAAAAGAGATTAGATCAATTGTGTTTTGTTTGTGATGTATTTTCTGAAAGCTAACTGTCTAGGTGAAACTTTTATGCTTTTATTAATATGGGTGCGTTTTAATCCTTTTCCATGACCCTTCTGGTAGTTAGCTTCCATAAATGCTTTACAATATCAGCTGTAATAAATTCAGAACTTGTGATCCAAAAAGGTAATCAAATCAAATAATAATCAAATATGAAAATTTTAAAAAATATTGCAAATATAGTACTTTATTTTTTTTAAATTTCTTTTCAGCATAACAGTATTCATTGTTTTTGCACCACACCCAGTGCTCCATGCAATACATGCCCTCCTCAATACCCACACCTGGCTCCCCTAACCTCTCACCCCCTGCCCCTTCAAAACTCCTCAGGTTGTTTTTCAGAGTCCATGGTCTCTCATGGTTCACCTCCCCTTCCAATTTCCCTCAAATCCCTTCTCCTCTCCATCTCCCCATGTCCTTCATGTTATTTGTTATGCTCCGCAAATAAGTGAAACCATATGATAATTGACTCTCTCTGCTTGACTTATTTCACTCAGCATAATCTCTTCCAGTCCCGTCCATGTTGCTACAAAAATTGGGTATTCATCCTTTCTGATGGAGGCATAATACTCCATAGTGTATATGGACCACATCTTCTTTATCCATTTGTCTGTTAAAGGGCATCTTGGTTCTTTCCACAGTTTGGCGACCGTGGCCATTGCTGCTAAAAACATTGGGGTACAGATAGCCCTTCTTTTCACCACATCCATATCTTTGGGGTAAATATCCAGTAGTGCAATTGCAGGGTCATAGGGAAGCTCTATTTTTAATTTCTTGAGGAATCTCCACACTGTTCTCCAAAGTGGCTGCACCAACTTGCATTCCCACCAACAGTGTAAGAGGGTTCCCCTTTCTCCACATCCTCTCCAACACACGTTGTTTCCTGTCTTGCTAATTGTGGCCATTCTAACTGGTGTAATTTGGTATCTCAATGTGGTTTTAATTTGAATCTCCCTAATGGCTAGTGATGATGAACATTTTTTCATGTGTCTGATAGCCATTTGTATGTCTTCATTGGAGAAGTGCCTGTTCATATCTTCTGCCCATTTTTTGATATGATTATCTGTTTTGCATGTGTTGAGTTTGAGAAGTTCTTTATAGACCCTGGATATCAACCTTTTGTCTGTACTGTCATTTGCAAATATCTTCTCCCATTCCGTGGGCTGCCTCTTTGTTTTATTACTGTTTACTTTGCTGTGCAAAAGCTTTTGATCTTGATGAAGTCCCAAAAGTTCATTTTCACTTTTGTTTCATTTGCCTTTGAAGACATATCTTGAAAGAAGTTGCTGTGGCTGATATCGAAGAGGTTACTGCCTATGTTCTCCTCTAGGATTCTGATGGATTCCTGTCTCACATTGAGGTC